>JAJDON010000065.1:0-53652 GCA_022036555.1 Microstegium vimineum
AGGAAAAAATCCGGGAAATGCGGGGCTTTAAAGGTGAAATCTGCTATGATCCACCCGGGGGGAAATCAACTGCTTCCTCTTTCCCTTTTTCCCCCAACACCACCAAAATATCATCAAACCCAATCACAAAAACACCTTAGATTTCCCCAAATCCCCCAAAGGGTCCCTTATTTTTTTTGGGAAATCCTTCAGTTTTTTCTTGTGATGGTTTGATGATCTAAAGACTTCCTAATTTCCATATCTTTGACCTTCCTGGATTTTCTTTTCACCCTCCCCTTTTTTTAATGGGAAAAGGCCAATCTTGAAATCTTGGAAAACCCACTTTTGGAAATGAGAAGCGGGTTTCATAAAATAAGTAAAGATTATCTACCCTTTTGGTCTTCCCGACCCCCAAAAAAAAAGGGGGTTTGGAATCCAAACTTGTTTTTGATCCAAGGGGTGAGCTTAATTTTCAATCTCGCCAATACCATGCCCATTCAAGCCTTGAGAATGACTTGAAATGTCATGAAAAGAAAGTGTTTCACCCACTCCTTAAAGGGAAGTTTTTTAAAAAAATTTTAAAAGCATGAAAGTTTTTCCCCCAAATTTTTCCAAAATAAAAAATCCATCCCAAAAAAATGAAAATCTCCCAATTCAATCCTTCCCTCTACCATCACCCCACACATGATCTAAACCTCTTCATGCTTCGGGGTTTTCTAAAATTTTTTGAAAAGGGGGGTTTTTAGATGTTTTTTATCTACCACAAATTTTTGGGCAAATCCGTAGGGGTTTTTTTTTGGTCTTGAGGATGGGTTTTAAAAAATTTTTTTTTGGGTTAAAAGGGGGAAACCGCTTCACCAACATGGGGTTACAACTTAAAGGGTTTTTCCCCCAAAAGACAAGCTTGTGTCTTAAAATAAGCACCCCTTTGGGAGTTTAACCCAACCTTTTTATCTTCTTTTAAAAGTTTGCTTGTTAAAAAAATAATAAAACAAAAATATTTTTATTTTAAATTTTCCCAAAACCCTAAAAAAAAGGGACTTTTAAAATAAAATTTAAAGGGGGAAAATTTTTTTAAAGTTTTTTCCCTTGGGGTATTTTTTTTGCACTAACCTTTCGGGTTTTTGAAAAAAAAAAAAGAGGGGAAACCCAAAACACAAGGTATGCCCCAACCAAACATTTTTTAATAATGAAGCACTTTCCCAAAAAAAGTTCCAAATCCTAGCCCTTGGTTTTTGCTCTTTAAATCAATGTTGCAAAATCCAAGTGGGGGGAGGGGAAAATTCTCTAAAGGCCATGTCATGCTTCTTTTTTTTAAAATTTCGTTTGGTTTTTCCTCTACCCTTGCTTTCCCCTTTATCCCTTTTGCTCACTTGCTAATTCTTTATAATTAAAAAAACTAAAAAAAAAAAAAAAGCAAATGCTCATCGGGTTCAACATCCATGCTCTTATCTCTTCTTAAGTGAATCCCCTTTAAATGCCTTCATGCTTCCATTTCCCTTTTATAGAAGGCCCTTTTTGGTTTTTGGAATACCCAAATTCATTTTTTTCCAAAAGCTCTTTAAATTAAGCTTTTGGGGTTGGGTTTTAAAAACCCTTTCCCTTTAAATTTTAAAATTTAGACTGGGTCAATTTTTGATTAATGAACCAAAAAAAAACTTGTTTTGGAAATTTGTTTTTTTCTTTTGGACTAACCTAGCAGAAATTTTCCAAATTTTGAGGGATTATCAAGAGATTTTTTTAAGAGACAAATCAAGGGTTAAAGGTAAAAAAATTTCTTGCACCCCTTTGCCTAAACCCTTGCTTAACTTTTAAAGAATTGGTAAACAATTTTGGAACATCTCTTTCAAATGCTAAAATTAAACCCAATTTTTCTATAGTTTAGAAAGGTCCCCCTATTTCTATGACAAAATGCCCCTGCTCACGCTTAAAAGATTACAGCGGCGTTCCTTTTTAAAGCTAAAGGGCAAGGGCTTAAATTTTTTTCAAAAAAACAAAAATAAACCTGAGCTGAAATTGACATGATATATTTTGTCCTTAATCCAATTGAGAACTAAAATTTACAGTTTTAAAATTGTGTTGGGTTCAATCCTTTTCATGTTTGAAACCCTTGAATTAGCATGGACCTAGCCGTTGTCACCTCCCTCCAACGAATCTTGGCACCATTTGGCCCCGATAGGGGGGCGCCAATCTGCATGTTAGCTTCTCAAGCCCCGACGTTGCATGCCCCTGCCTAACCGGACCTTGGGACTCTCCAATCCGCCCGTCGAAACCAAACCGTCCTCAAAGCCGTTCGTCTGCCGACCGGCGGATTTGGCCCGCCCCCCCTCCAGCTTGCACGGTTGCTCCTGACTTGGACCAACATTCCTAGCCTGTTTTTCCAGCACGAGTTCAAGTAATACAAAAACGAAGGACGTGGAAGTCTCTTGTCTTAACCTCTTTCCTCCCTTCCTCCTCTTACTAACCTGGTCTTCGTCACCACCATAGAAAATCCCTTCTCCGCTCTTCCCTTCTCTCCTGCCTTGACCTCTAACCTTGGTGTCCTCCAAGAAGATGAGCGATACTGGAAAATTTCTGCGTGTTTGTTTGCTAAAGAAGCAGACCAACTTAAAAGAAAGAGCTTCTGAGGAGAGTATGGCACATCTTAGTCTTGTAGAGAGCTGTAAGAATCTTCGCCTTATCATAATGCAAGTTCAAGACTTATCCACACCATTGAGAAAGAAAATCTTCCTGTACCCCTCCTGTCCCTTACGCTTCCTCTGAGCCATCCGCACATCCTGCCTCAAAGGGCCCTTAAGAAAAGAGGCCATAAGAGATGCCTTGTCATCCACCTTATGCTAAGCCATAGGACCTTCTCTCCACTCCATCTTCTCCCGTGGCCTCACCTTAGCCCCTTCATAGCTACTAGAGACTTAGGGCTTGATAATCTATCACTCTTGAATCAATGAACTACGGCCTTAAGCTATCAATGAGCAAAGCAATCTCTGGGTTCTGCTGGTGTCCCTTACCCCAGCTGAACCCCTTGCCTTTGATCTCTCGCTGTCCTGTTGGTAGTATGCAGTGAAACAAGTATGGGGGGGGGTAGCCGGTCCGACACCCCAACATGTTAATACATCAGTTTTCGTCATTGAACCTTTGTTGATCACAGCCATGACACGTTTCCACCAAAATTACCAAAATAAGCCACTTTTGGTGGCATCCCATGCACTGTGAAAGGCTAAAATCAAACGGATAGAGCAGATCAAATGTTCAAGAGGGTTTAAGGTAATCCGGTAATGCTGAGACCGAAGTGGCCCAAGAATGGTCCCCGAAGGCGGTCGCCGTCCCTACCTAAAGGCTAAGGGCCCACCCAGCCAGCGTCCCACTTGCTTCAACATCCATTCTGTCTGGTTTGCCACGTCTCTCCCCTTTTCTTTATGTTTTTTTATTTTTGTTTTCACCTCCATTTTCCCCTTTTTTAAAGCAAAAAAAAATAATAATAATAAATAATAAAAAAATAATTTCTTCATGAAAGTTAGTTGGCCTTATTTATTTCCCATTTAATGATTGAATAAAAACAAGAAGAATCGCATTCGAAAACTAAAAGTTGAAAAGTGACTTGACTATGACTTCTGAGGTAAAAGCGTCATAAAGTGAATATCTTGCTTTTTTGCTGATGCTAGCGGGAAAATATCTTGATTGGAAACCAATTGACTAAGTTGTTTGTTTAATTGACTATAGTTCTCGGTTTCAATGATTCAGACCCATCCTACATTTAAGGTTCGTGAGATTAATTTTTAAAATGTCCCTTAAAACCGATAATGTCCCACTACTCCCTCTATATTGACAAAATTCCCTACCATCACCAGATATGCTCTTTTATGATATAAAAGCGTTCTACATAAGCTACTTACCTTTGGTGTTGAGTTTGGGTCAAGTTTTTGTAACCCGTGGTTGAGGAATTTTATCATGCTCCCAAATTCAAGAGCACTACACGCCACATATTACATCGAGCTTTCTACACGGGAATACGCAGAAACATGCTTTACAGTTTCCAACATAGATTCATGCTCCTGCCTAGTAGAAAACTCTCTCTCCTAGTATAAATGATCAGTAAAAATGAGTACATAGAATATGGCAAAATACAGGGGCTATATAAAGCCCCGAAGTTTTTAGAAAAAAACTGATGAACACAGCAAAGCTAAGCGCATTCAAAAAAAAATGAGCATTCCATCCCAAAGCTCATAGAAAAAAGATAGCTATCCTTCAAATAATAATGTTAGAAAAGAGAATCCTCATAAAGGTGTTTTGATCATCACCATGTTTCCCACACACTATTGCACATCTTGATCTACAGAGTTGACCTTTCTCCCTCCGTGATCTAGATTTTGACTTTACCATATATGCCAAGGTAAGTTGGCTACCTGTTTATACTACCTAAGCTCCACATAAGCCTTTTAAATTAGGAAAGAATAAACAAACAAGGCCAAATTTCAAACATAGGCCGTTGGTGAGGAAGCCCTACACCTTATGAGTGATCTAGAGTGCTATATGAGAGATAAGTTTTGACTTATGAGAATTTCTTTTTGAAAAAATTTTTATCATAAACTCCCAAGTAACTAAAATATGAATTGGGAACGATACTTTGCCCCTTGATGAACTTGTTCCCATTTCTCAACTCTCATGAAAATATGTTAGCGACCTTACTACATATCCCATTGGTCATGGAAAAAATTGGCTTGAGAGTGAATCCTGTTATGTTTGCTTTATATACTTTTGAATTAACATAGTCTTTTTATATTTTAAGCTTTACTCGAGGACGAGTAAGAGTAAGTATGGGGGATCTTGTTGAACGGTAATGACGGACATTTTTACACCATCAAAATACCGTTTGTCAACATCCCTCATACCAGTCAACGGAAAAACTAGAATAATCATGAACATAATTTACCCTGTAACGAGGTCCACATTCCGATGACTATTAGTACAGGAAAATGACAAATGGGACATTTGGAGCCTAGTGGACCCACAAGGGGTCGCCGACCACCCTGTGGGGCCAATATGCGCCCAAAGCCCCCATATCCAAGTAACACTCTCCAAAGCACTTCCCTACCCCCATTGGAGCCAATGTCTATCTCTCAACCGTTATGGGATCAGAGCACAAGGATCCAGGCCCAACTTGACATATTTCCCACAGCTTCACTCGCAAATGTGCAGAAGCCAAGACACCTTCCCAGGATGGAAACATTACCGCTAGCAAACTGACCTGCAAAAGATGAGCTTATTTGACCACAAACAGACGGTCGAAAACACCCCGACACACTTTGGCCACAATTGGGAAATAGAAGTCCAACACCTATCACGGAGGCCCACCAGAGGGGAGGCCCAAGGCTCTCTAAAGAGGATCGGCCGACCTCCCTAGGTGGGCCCCAGTGACCACCCAGAGGCCCCCTGACTAGTGGGGTCACTTCTAGAAAGAAAATGGCCAGGCCCCACCCTAATCAGGGGGGGGGGTGGTCGGCCGACCACATCCCTGGTACCCCCAGATCCTCCCCCGTGCTCCCCACCGTCTTACCAGCATGCCTCCATGCATCATACGTCATTTTCCACCAGATTGAGTATCTACAGGCCGGTTACAATGACAGTTTTGGATCCTACGGTGGCTGATGGAGGTGGCGCGGATCACTGAACGTGGCACCGGATGTAGCCCCTACCTCTATGCTCTACGTATAAATACCATCCCCAAGGCCCTCACTCTGCAATCATCCTCATTGAGAAACACGACCCTTAGTCTCTTCAGTGGCGCTACTCTATAGTTTCTATGCGCAGTGAAAGAGAAGTGAGGGAAGATCCTCTGGAGAAGCCCCTGTATCAATGTCGGAATGTGATGGTATCTCACATCTGATGTTATTTCCGGAGCTCTACCTCACAAATCAGCGGATTGCGATCCGCTTGTTAACGTGTCAACACTTGTAAGAGATACAAAGCTGATTCTTTATAGAATTCAATATTCGTAAAATCTGGTTTACTGTTATACATTTTTTGTTTCGCCAGGCTTGTTCGTCCGCTTTTACTTTTATAAGTCTAAAGGCTTGAGCCTGAACGTCAGGTTAAAGGATTAAGTATAAGTGTATCCGTGGTATCTTAGACTAGCACCTCGTGGCCATCTTTGTTAAACCGCCTTACTCCGCACAGATTTATCTTTGTGGATTGCTAGTAAAGGTGGCAGCTCTATCTAGTCTGTTATTCCACCTCATGTGTCAATAAGTTCTTAAAAGGTAGGGCCCTCAATACAACTTGATGGCGCAGTCCGATTAGAGTTGGGTCCCGCTTTGATCTACGCCTCGCGCCCCCATCAAAGCAAGGGCGGATGAAGGCTATTTTTACCACTATACCTTGTTAAATATCTGTGCAACAGACGACACCCCTCACACCCATTTATTCATTAGTCTTCCCTTGACTCCATCCATCAAGACCATATCCTTAATCCTAGGTACACCGCACTTTTCTCTTTTTAGGGTGGACACCAATACGATACCCTGGAAAGACTCCCCGGTGAAGTGCTAACACAGCGGGTATTATCTGTGCGGCCGTGCGGATATTATCCAAGAACGCCCCATAAGAAAGTAGCAACCAGAGTGGGTGTGCAGGTGAAAAGGCCCAGAGACATGGTCAACATGGCTGTGGAGAAGGGACGAGTAGAAGGCTTGTCATACCGAGGGACCTGAGAAGTGGGAAGAGGCGGGAACGGGGGCTCGATTGAGGGAAACCCCCAGGGTTGTCGCGGACTAGCTGTGGTGGCTAGTACTTGGCACCTGGCCGAGCATGAAAAACATGGAGGTAGACCAAGTCCGACCGAGTCAAGACGGTGGACCGAGCGGTGGAGCGAAGGGCTCATGGTAACTCGAGTCCGACCCGGGCGAGGACAAAGGTGGCTTGAGTTTGAGCCGGTTTTGGTGGTTTGGGCTTGAAAACTTATCGGCACACGGTTTTCTGAGTTTGGCCTCAAAACTCGGGGTTTCGGTATGGAGCCCAAAGCACCTATGGCGGGTTCGCGGGTTGGGGCCTCAAAAACCCGGGCGGAGCTTCCAGAAGCAGGGGATGGCAACGTGGCGACTCCTAGAGAGTTTCGTCGAGGCGCGACAACTCCTGGCAAGGAAGCGGGCCTGTCCATTCAATCGAGGAAGAATATTTTTTCCGGACTTGGACTGCAGAATGCTTAGGCAGGGTTAAGTGCACTCAGTGTCTAGGGGGGTCCTTTGGGAACATACCAAATGCCCGTATAAGTAGGGGATGAGGGGTATACCCCTTCATCCACCTACCTTGAATAACTTTTCATTATCCCCAACTCTCGATGATCCATTTCCCTGCGGAGGTGAGAGCGTTTAACCTCCCATATCCTGTAGTTCCATGAAGGGCCCGAGGTGAACGCCTCAAATCTTTTGTAAGCAACTCGTGAATCATTTTTTATGGGAATCCGGAGCCTTTCCTTTCCGTAGCCCATGGCGCCTTTGATCTTCGTGATCGAGTCCCCGTTGGCGTGGTTCTTTGCGATTTGTTTTTTTGCCTATCGCCTCTATCTTTCGTTGTTCCCGATTGATGAACTTTTTGATTGAGGAAGGTTGGGGAAAATCCGTTGTAACCATGGTGTTCGTACTCATGAGGATGCATCTTGCACCAAAAGAAATTCCTTCCAAACCTCAACGAGCACACAGATCGGTGATTTCTTTGTCCGTATTTCTGCGGTCATTGGAGAATTTTCCTGAAATCCCTCTTCCTCTCGGTGGGTCAATTCCAAATTGATGTTGTGTGATCAGCTATGGTCTACGGATAGTTCCACAACGCACTAGAAGCATGGCCTACAAAGGGTTTGGTTTCCAGTTGGTTGATCGTTTGGTTGAGTTTTGGGAAGATTTGGGCGAAGAAAAAAAGGGAGATTTTTCACGTTTTACTGCCGTTCTGCTCGAGGGCGACGACCGTCCTCCCCACTTTTGCGTCTAATACGCCTCGGGCTCGCCTAAGCCAGTGTCCGTCGTGAACCCATCCGCGTCCCTTCGATTTGGCGCTGGAACCGCTACCCAGCGTCCAGCCGGTTTCCCGCGCCAGAACGCGTCCGACGCCTCAACAACTGAGAAACCCTCAAGGGCTACTCTGGAAGCCAGCCGGACGATCGGCGTCTGTCGCAACTGCCTACGCGCGTTCCTCGCCAGGCGTTTCCAACGTCCGTCACACCAGCCTAGTCCCTCCAAGCGTCCATCGCCCTGTGTCGTCGCGGTTCCGTCGCATATCTTCTCTGCCAGGCGGTTGACACCGCTCTTCAGTATCAATTCTAAGTGTCATCTAAAGCAAAAAAAGAGCATTTAGTTCTGTAAAACTACCACCTAGACATAAGGGGTTTTTAACTGACAGAAATTGTTCCACGAGTTTTTGGTAGGTTTATCTCGTTTCTGCAGGGAAGACCTACTGCAAAAGACAAAAGAGCCCGATAACACAATCATCAACACCGCCGAATGGGCAAAAACAAGCTTGCTAAAGACCTCCCAGAAACACCCCCGAGGAAGGAGGGGGCCCACCCTGTCCAATAGGGTAGGGTTGGCGCCCTCACCCCCTCAGAACGCCGGACAAAGAAACAGCCCAAGAGGCCCTCTTCGTGGGATTAGGGTTCCACCCCTTTGAGGTTTAATGCTAAACCCTCCCATTACTGGTTGGTTTGGATCCGATGCTGACGATCATTTTGAGGGGGCTATAATAAGAGGACCTCTAAACCCCCCTAGCTAAAGTCAATCCAGTATTCATTTTGCAGATTTTCCCAGAGAGGATTCCCAGAGAAGATTCCTTAGCCGTTATGGATTCAATTCTCTAGGCGTATCATGCATTAGAAACTATTCTTAGTTTCTATGTAGATTTAGAGTTTACTCTTCGAGATTGATAGAGATAAGTGCGGGAGGTGTGGAGTGGAGGAAGCCCGGCCCTATCGGTCTCCAGCCTCGAGTTGTTTGTATCGACGGATCAAGTCTCCTAACCCGTGGCTTGCTACTAGGATTTCTTCGATTGCGGTCTTCTAATGCCTATAAGTTACCCGTTTTTACTATTCTTTGTCTTGTGAGGTTTACTTTATTCTCTTTCGCGTAAGAGAGGGGTAAGTCATCCTCTAGCATAAACAGGGTGTTTTTGCGAGGATACTCATAGATATCCCCTGTCCTACCGGATCTATGGTAATCACTCGGAACGGGGACAATGCCGTAGATACCTTGGGATTCCACTAGCCTGTTAGAAGGAATCATACAGGTTCATAGCCGCAGGTTAAGCAGCCTCTGAGGTGGCAAGGGTGTGGAGGGGCTGAGTTGATGGTGGGGCGGGGGGGGGGGGGGGGGGGGGGGGGGGGTGGAGTGTTGGGAGTTGTTTTTTTGGGAGTTGTTCGAGGGGAAATCGGACTTTCTATATCCTCAATAAAAAAACCACCTTTTTTTAAAAAGCCTAAAGATTAAAGCAAAGATTTGGTTTTGTCAGATGCCCTTTTTCTCCATGGAAAAAAAAAATAACGATCCTAGAGTACTTCCGGTGAGTGCTCACGGTACCGTGCCTTGCGAATTATTTTCCTAGTAAATTTCCCCCCTGTCGGGTTTAACAAATACAAACTTCCGCCCGACTGCTTTTTTTCCGCGTTTTTTGGCTTAGGGTCTTCCCTCTTTCGGGGGGTTGAGAATTTGGGTTTTTTTTGGGGGTTTCGGGTTTTTTTTTCCTTCACTGCCGGTTGAGAAACCCACCATTTGATTTGGTTTTTGGGAAAGTGCCCGAATATTTCGAGAGAAATTAGGTTTCCCCTTAACCCCCCACCGGGTCGCCAATTCTCGGCCCTTTCATGGGTTGTATAATTAATATTGCGGAATTTGAACTTTGATGTGTAGAAAAACATCTTTTAAAACTGTTAATCAGTTTTTTTTTGTTTCATATGCTTTTCTGTTGTATATTATCAAATACCCTTTATTTGATTTGCAAAAAATAATTAAAATTTTCAAATGAAAAAGGATGCAAAATTTTATTTTTTTTGAAATGTTGCAAAAAAAACAAGGCAAAAAATAAAAAGGAGCTAGCCTCCTTTTAATACTAACAGAGGCAAGCCCCGTAATTGTTGATGACGACCCTAGCGTTTTGCAGTCCCGATCCCTTTGTAATTTGATGGATAACTCGATTGTGGGGTGGAAAATTACGTTCCGGGCCCACTACAACCGTCCCAAGGACGCACGCCTTAGCAACCGATACACCACCTCCAATGTTGTCGTGGGGTCTGCCCGGCCCCGACAACCAGCCACTAGGGGTCCCCCTCCTGGAAGCAATCAAGAACCAGCAAGAACAAATGAACGAGACTCAATTGCAAGAAAAATATGAAGGTTTTAAAACCCCGAGAAAAACCCAAAAGGGGAGTTTTGACAATCCACAACGTTTTATCCAACAAAGCCCCTGAAGGGGGGCACATAGCTAACTCGAGAAATAAAAAACCCAAACTGTTTTTTGGCAGCTCCCAAAGACTTATAAGGCGTTGGGAGACGACCACAAGTGTTGGGGGCATTCTCCAACCCTAGACGCGGCCAATGGCACAACTTATACATGGGCCTTTAGCCCAAATTTTAAGTGACGTAGCCCGTGGACAGAAAGGACCCCGGGACATAAACGACACTCTGGAGGTTCCCATAAATATAGCCCCTTTGGTTCTGATCCTTGGAAGTTGACCCGGGTAAGCTTCCAAAAAAATCAGAAAAGTCCCAAACAGAGCTGTATGAAGTCGTGGGATCCATCAAAAAATGGTGGGTGTCCCTTGCTCCAAATCGCAGCACATCACGGTCCCCCCCTACCTCCCATATTCCTGAGCAAAACAACAGGCACGGGCCCCCCTTTTTAAAAAAATTAATGGACCCAAAAGTTTGAGAAAAGAACTTACTTATGGTTGGGGTTTCACGCACGGCACAGTAAAGACCAACTGGGGCTGGAGATGGGGGTTTTTTGGGGGGTGGGGTTTAATTCCCCCATCATCCTCCCCTTCTGCATTTGATCTCCCCCCGGGCCAAGCTCATCTTCCTCCCCAAATATGGCTTCAAATCGCAATGTTAAATGTGGGACTAATCCCCAAAACTACAGGAAGATCAAGCTTATTTCTTCTTTATAATACATTTAGCACTTAAAAAGGTCCCCTCAGCTCTAGGCAGTAATTTAGATTTTTCCCCAATTCTGAAACCTATCCTTTTCTCAAATGCAACCAAACCAAAATCACCAGTTCAAAAAAATCAATTTGGCTTTCCTATACTTTAGCACCAGCAAGCTTAGACGTTAGCAGTCATGTGCTCTATGGTGTTTCGTTAGTTTTGTTTCAATGCAATGTTTAACATCAACTCAGCACGTTGCTTACATCATAATTCAATTGTTCAGAATTGGTAGAGGCATTAAATCAATAGAGCTCGATGGTAACAGGCCATAAACAACCTCAAATGGGGCAATCTTGGTAGTAGAAATGCAATTGAACGATTATAAGCAAACTCAAATAAGAGGCAAACAATCTTTCCACCAATCTTAATATTCTTCTTTAAAACAACCCTTAACCATAGTGAGACAAAGTTCTATTCACAACCGTCAGTTTTTGACCATCATTTGGGGATGACATGTGGAAAAATAAAATCTTAGGTCCCCAATTTACCCCAAAAGTCACCAAAAAGGGCTAAGCAACTTTAGCCTCGCGATCAGAATCAATTGGTATTTTTGGCACACTATGTCAAACGAACAACTCGCGACAAGAGCATATCAGCAATATGTGTAGCAACACATTTTTTATGACAAGTAAAATGGCCAGCTTAGAAAATTGCTAATCCACAACCTCCCAAAAAAATCACTATCACGGCCCTTCCTAGTCCGTTGGCAATCCCAAAACAAAATCCAATAGAAATAACTTCCCAAGTGCCGGTTAGGAACAGGTTAGAGGCATATGAAAAACCCTTGGGGATGTAAATCCGTGACTTGGCCTTCTGACAATCGTGCAGCGAGAAACAAATTTCTCTCCAACATCTCTCCTCATCTTTGCCAAAAGAAATGACCAGCAAGTATTCCACTGTCTTCTATTGCTCCCAAATGTCCCCAATCAAGCCCACCCTCCATGCACGTCCTGAAGCAACAAATAAATGAAACATCCGGAAGCTAGCTGGATGCATAGCTTTTGTTACTCTAAACAACACAACGACCAACATTTAACTGGTCTACTACTACTATCTTTGGCTGTTGACAGGAGAGAGTCTGCGTGTTGCTGAGTCCCACAGACAGAAAACGCATATACCAATATTACAAACTATTAGTGCAGACAACATCTTTTCAATAATTCTTGAATATAGATTTACTACTCTAGCTGTTTAACACTAAATAATAAGATTCTGCCAGGGATCAAGTATGAGGAGCGCGGTGCAGTGGGTAAAACGACAGCTCATTGGAGAGATATAAATATTGGAGCTAGGAGGTTCCTAGTGGTGGGATCGCAGTGGTATTGTATTGGGTGAGGGGTTTGAGGTTGTAAGAGAGGGTTCCAGTATTGGGCGCGGTAGGTGGGAGGGGAGGTGGTTAGAGGGGTCGTGAAGGAGATTAGGCTTGTTCGGGGGGGGAAGGAGGGTGGGATTGTGGAGTTGTCGTGCAATACTGGGGTCTGGAGTAGGTTCAGCGCCCAGAATTAGATCAACAAGGATATTATCGTTCCATTGCCTGTGGAGGGTGGCTGTAATGTCTGAGGGAGGGGGGGTGCGCGGAGGACGGGAGATTGGCTAATGAAGAAGGTTGAGACGCGCTCGACACTCGGGGAGTAGGAGCGGGATGGTCATGGAGGGGGGGGGGGGGAGGGGGGCGGGTTGTGGGGGGGCTGGGGTTGTCCTGGGACATAACGTTGGAGGGGGAGGGTGCGTGGGTTGGGGTGTCAAGAGGGGAGATTCGTTGGAGACGACTGGGGGGGGTGGGGGAATTGAATATCATATTCTTTGGGCCGGGTTGGCTAAGAAATGCCTGCCATGTTTTCTAAGGATCACCAAGAGTGCATACAATATCCTTTCCACAACACAACATAAAAAAACAAAAAAATCACCCAAATAATAAATAATAAAAAAAAAAAAAAAATATATATAAATAGTCCGCCGGGCCGGTGACCAATGAGCCGGGGGGTGTGGGGGGGGGGGGTGGGCTATCCCATAAGTTAGAGAATTCAAAAGAGGCCCACTTAGTTTTTTCTCACAAAATATGCAATGGTTTACCTTCGTGTAACAAAACACCAACCCAATCAAAATTCCACTAGCATCCACATTTCAAGTTCAAAAGTCCTTATTGAAAATCAGGAAAGTTGGAGAAGAGTGCATGTGTCAACTTATCTTTTCACTATGTTGAAGGAATTCTCTTGTTTGGTGTCCAAGAAAACACGACTCCCCTTATTCGTAAGCTCAGTTAATGGTGCAGCAATGGTGCTGAAATCCTGCACAAAGCGACGATAGAACCCAGCAAGTCCTAGAAAACTCCCGCAATTGAGTGAGTCCTTTGTATCCGCCACCCCTGTAATAGCGTCCACCCTTGGCTTTGTCAACCACAATTTCCCTGTGGAAGTAACAACATAGCCAAGAAAGAAACACATCTGTTGCAAAAAGGTGCACTTGGCAAAGGTTACCACAAAATAAATTGCCTCTCGAAACTTTTAAAACACACATAAATGCACCCAAGATATTCTTTGATTAATTTGCTAATAAACAGTATATCAATCAAAATAAACAACAACAAATCTTCAATGAAAGCACGAACCACAAACCTCTCGTTTCATCAATCCTCATGAAGGTACGGTGCATTATTAACCAAAAGGCATGAATAACCACTCATACAAAACCAAACTTAGTTTTTGAAAGCAGTTTTTCTAGTCCATTCATCTCCTAATTTTATGCGAATCTGGTGTAACCACTACGCAAATCCGACTTTGGAAAAACACAACAAATAACACCAGCGTTCAATTCCACAGCATGTCATCGAAGCATGGAATAGGATGACGATATTGAATAGTAATCATTTTAAATACCCACAATCCACACACATACGCCACGAATCCCTAATTTTCTTAGGCACTAAAATAAACCGAAAACAACACATGGACTAAAGAACTCGCGTATGTAACCTTTGTCGAGTAGTTCTTGGTACTTGACGCTGAATCTCCTTTTGTTTCTTTCAGGATTGGTTCCCATATGGTGCACGGTTGGGCAACGAGGCACTAGGAATTAGGTTCAATTGGTGCTCAATGCCTCGAAGTGGTGGCAGGCCCTGGTGGTATTCACTGGGAACACCTCAGAAAAAACTCCTGCAAAATTAGCCACAAAAGGAGGCAAGGAATGGTTGCAAAAGTCAATGGAAATCAATGCAGCTTTGCTACTAAAGCATAAGAAAACAGAATGGATGCTTCAACTCATTAAGTTTTTAATTAGAAAGCAAGAAAAACCTTCCCATTCAATTAAAAATCTCATTGGCTTATCAACAAAATTTTTTGGAAAATTTTTATTGTCTCACTTTTTACCCTTTCCTTTTAGAAACATCATCATGCATAAATGGTTTTCGGGAGCCCCATAAGATGCAACTCAATTTTTTTCTATCGGATAGAAAAGAATACGGTTTTTGCTCTACCATGTGCATAGAAACCCTATAAAAATTGCCAGGCCACCTAGCAAAATTTACAAGCTTGCATAGGCACAACATCACATTCAATCACATAAATTTTTAAAAAGGATCCAAGGGAAAAAATTGATGCGCAAAAAAGTCTAGTTACCTTTGCCTTCCCACTGTTTTTTTTTAACCTTTGAATGTAATATGAGT
This sequence comes from Microstegium vimineum, assembly GCA_022036555.1. NCBI lineage: Eukaryota > Viridiplantae > Streptophyta > Magnoliopsida > Poales > Poaceae > Microstegium > Microstegium vimineum. The sequence continues at coordinate 14,821 of JAJDON010000065.1, forward strand.
GGGGTGGTTTGGTCGTAAGCAAGCTTCCTCCCCATGCCCGCTCCCTGGCCAAGTGTTGCAGCTACCTCCACCATGATAATCGACATAAAACGCCCCTTTGATGCACACTTTTTTTGGGAAACCCAACGGGGTTCCCCACTGTTTTTTGCTCCCCTTCTCCTTTTGGGGACTAAGCACCCCCGCTGTCCCAAATGGCTTTTCATAGGGGCGGCTCCCAACCTGCTTAATAGTTCTTCCACAATTCTTCACAAACCTGCATGGTCCCAAAAGCAATGAAAGTTTTATCACATCAAAATCACTACAATGAAAAATTTCACCATCATCTTTGATTTATCCAAACCCTTTGTTTTGAACACTCGTGCATCAAGCCAATCCCTTGCATCGAGGACACTGAATGTCTCTTGTTCTCCCTGTAGATCCCCACGAAAAAAGCACTTGCACGGCTTCTGTACCGTTTTTTGGGCCACTAAATTTCCCGCGGGATAGCACAAGCTTGGGGGGGGGCTAGTAACTGGGGTAGTTCCGTAGTGGGAGTCGAAAGGGGGCTGCCATGAATAAAGTTTTCCTGCAAAAAAAGTTGTCCTACACCCCAAACCGCCCCTGCATTTCCTTTCGCTTTAAAAAGCAAAAAGGGAAACCCAAAGGGGTTTTAAACGTTAGTGAAACCCCTTTATAGCAAGGATGTCCCCGAATTTCACGATTTAACCCACCCAAAAATCTTGCCCTAGCAGGTCCTCATCCTCCTCTAAATTTTCAACGCAACATACCCATTTGTAATTCTTGTAAAACTCTTCTACACTTTTTTAACCCCTGCTAGTTTTTTTATAGTTTTTATGTACAAAAACAGTGCATATAAGAAGGAACAAATTTGCCCTCATTTATTTTTTTCAAAACATCCCAAGTCGGGGGGATTCCTAGGGTTTTTTTTACTATACTCTATCCACCATACATAAAAAAAAAAAGTCAGTAAACTCACTAGGAGCAGCCCAACACGTAATTCTCAAAAAATTTTTAGGGCATGGGAAACTTTTTGGGCAATAGCAATTCCCATGAAATGTAGCATCAGATCAAACTTTTCCACAAAAGGGGTATTTTTTAAATTTTTAAACTTACTAAAAGCATCAGTTTTTATTGTGGGACCCCAAAGTCGAAAAGGTGAAAACCCCTACCTCTTTTGATTTAAAAGGGAGGGGACGGCGATCAACGAAGGTCATTGTCACAAATCATTTTCTCCAAGGAAACTCTTTATCATTTCTCGAACCGCTCCTCGTCCTTGGGTTTCCCTTCATCATCTTCTTTTTTGTCGTCATTGGAAGTCATCAAAAATTTTAGAAAGTCAAGGCTTTTTTTTCCTGAGCCATTTGATGCTTTTTTACCTTGTAAGCTTTGGGGGGGTGGGGGATTGGCGGACTCCAACTGCCCAATCTTTTTATTGGTCACCTGTAAATCTCGATTTAAATCCATCTAGTGCAGCTGCCACTTAAACTTGTAAAATTTTTATATGCCCTTGGTGCGTGGGGGTTTGTAGCATCTGGTTATTGTCCTCTTTCCTGACATGGGTTTTTAAAAAAACAAAAACAACAAGAATACAAGTGAAGAAATAAAAGCCCACAACATTAGGATGTAGCTACAACAAGGCACTCGCTTTTCAACCCCATTTCTCAAGCCTTACCAGTTTTTTCCCTTTGCTCAAACAAGAGGGCAAAAACCCGGGAAGCCGGCAACCTTGGAAGTGAAAAAAATCTACCGTAGCACAACACCTGTCAAGTTTTTCGAATAGTGAGCTTTTAGGGGGGGGGGCCAAATGTTAGGGACAAGGATAGATACAGAAACCACGTTAGTCATAAAGCAATTTGGAAATATCTTTTCAAAGGTGTACTGTCTGGTCCTAGCCTAGCCCGGGGCCCAAACCAAGCCTGACACAAAGAACTCACAAACACCCCCCTATCAAAAGGAGACAACACAAAGATCCCCCCTTCTTTTTTTTTTTTTCTTTTTTTTTTTTCCCTTGTCTTTTTTTTTTCTTTTTTTGTTTTTTAGGGGACCCAAAACTATTTATATAACAGAGAGATGTCAAATGAGCAATTCACCACACACACTTTCTCTCTCCCCTCTCTCAATTTATTTTTGCTTTAAAAAGATAGGGCTTCTAGGGGTTCCCAGACTTGAGTACGAATATCGAAAGGTTTTCTACCCCAAGGGAAAAAATTTTTAAAAAAAACAGAGTAGCACCCCCGGACCAACTATGGAAAACAACTCAAACTCAGATTTTTATAGCAGCGAATAGGGGTAAACTAAAAACTCAACCGAACGAACTAAATTAAATAAAAAAAATTGGCCCGACCTTGCTAGCACGAATACCAGGGTAAAAATTTGGGTCCATTACCGAAATCAACCCGCCCAAAACCCTTAAAACCGCCACGAAATCTACTTAGACTCAGACTAAAACTGACAAACATCGAAACTCAAAAGGGAATATACAAAAACCAGCAACTCAACAAAAACCCGGGTGCAACCGCGATTAAACAAGCCCTAGCAGTAGTACTAGCAAAAAGCTCAACGGTTTAATGGGATTATGGAAACTAACTACTATTTTTTTTGATTTTTTCTGGCCTTGGGAAAAAAAAAAATTTAACGAAGGATTGGAAGTCCCCCTCACCGATAAACCTTCCCTCTGATTCCCAACCCCCTGTTTGACGCCCCGTGGGGTTTTCGCCAGTCCGATTTTCCCCGATGAGATTTAAATGGATAATTCATTGGGGGAGGGAGATACGTTCACGGCTCGACTAAAAACCGTCCAGGGCCCGCTCGGCCTAGCAAACCGTACACCACCTCCCAAGGGGTGTCGTGATTTCGGGGGAACAACACCACTAGGGCTCCCGTCCTGCAGCAACGAAAAACCCAAACCCAAAAACAAATGAAACAACACTCAATTGCAAAATGAATATGAAGGGGTTTCAATCCGAGAACACAATAGGGTGGGGTTCTGTTTTTAATTTCAAAACGGAGGGTTTTTGATCCAACAACCAGCCCCTGAAAGCGACAGCAATACAACGCCCCACAAAAAAAAAGAAAACCTAAACTGTTTGGGGCGGCTCTAAACTTAAGGCTTTGGGGAGACCACAAGGGGGTTGGGTCGTTCCCCAACCCTAGACCCTCCCTATGGACCCCCAAATTTGATACAGGGGCCCCCAAAAAACCCAAATAAGGTGACGCAGCACCGTGGACAAAAAAAGACTCGGAAACAAAAACGCAAACTCGGATTTTTTCCGATAAGATATACCCTTTGGGGTTTTTTTAAAAAAAAAAAAACGTTGGAAAGTAAACTTGATAATATTCCAAAAAAAGTGGAGAAATGCCCCCAACGGAGTCCTGTATGAAGTCGGCATCCTCACAAGTTGGTACGGTCCTGCAGTCCAATTCAGCTACGCCCTTTCCGTGTCCCCCGATCCTCTCCATTTTTCCCCTGAGCAAAAAAGAGTGGGAGGGGGGGCCCATTGTCCCCCAAACAAAAACAAGAGTTTTTGATAAAGAAATTTTCTTTATGGGTTTTTTCACGGCACGGACACGAGTAAAAAGGATCAAGGGGGTGCTGGAGATGGGGGTTTTTGGGGGGTGGATGTCCCCCATCAAAGGTGGCCCCCCTCCGGAATCGTATAATGGAGGGGATGGGGTTTGGGCATCCGCGTCCCCTTAATACCATACGGAGGCGGGCAGGGTTTTTCCACCTTTGGGGTTATCAGCGATTTACTGGGCCTTTTCCCCCCTTGGGGGGCGGTTGGTTTGCCCGCCTCCATTTTGGCCCAAAGCCTCCATTAAGTTCATGTAAGAGACATAAAACCACCAACCCTCTCCAGCCCCCACTTGTCCTAAATTTCTCCCTGCCCCGTTTCCCGTGAACCAATCACAATAAGTTTTTTCTCAAACTCTTGTCCATTTTAATTAGACAATGGAACACGGCACTCTGTTTTTGCTCAGAACAATGGAGAATCAGCGGGACACGGGATGGGGCCAGCTGGAATTTTTTCGCAGGACAGCACCAACTTGGATGGTGCCCCCCCCACTTCCCTACGGACTCCGATTTGGGGCATTCTCACCTTTTTTTTAAACTTATCAAGTCACTTTCCAACGGATCCAAAGCCATGCTATACCTTATCAGAAAGCGTCCAGACTCATTTGTTTTTGTACCGAGACCCTTCGTCCACCGGTGCGCACCTATTTGGGCCTGGGCCCATTATCAAGTTGGGTCCCTAGGACCGTCCTAGGGTTTGGGAACGACCCCCAAAACCCTTGTGGGCGTCCCCCCCCAACTCCTTATAAGCGTTTAATGCCAAACATTTTGGTTTTTTTCGGCCCAGTTAGCTATTGCTAACCGCCCTTTCACGCGGGTTTTTGGGAATCAACCGTCCGCCCTGATGGCCCCATCAAACCTCACCATATTGGGGGTTGTTCTCAAATTGAAACTTCCCTACCATCTTGCAATTGAGTGTTTTTGTTCATCTTTTTCCCTTGCTGGTTCTTCAAATGCTTGCAGGAGGGGAAAGGGCCTAGGGCTGTTGTCCGCCCCGGGAAAAGATCACGGCACCACCCGGGGTGGTTTTTCGGTTGCTAAGGCGCAGCCCCTTTTGGACGTTTAGTCGAGCTGTGAAACCCCATCTCCATCCACAAAATCGAGTTATCCACCAACTCTCATCGAAAATGGGCCCTGCGAACCTACGGTTCCTCCGATTGGGGTAATCAAGCAAGGTTTATCGGGGAGGGGCCCTTCCAATTCTTCACAAAAAAATTTTTTCCTATATTTCCAGAAAAGCCAAAAAAAATATAGATTATTTTTCCCCGAAATCCCATAAACCCGTTGGCCCTTTGCTAGTACACTTAGTTAGTTTGTTGAGTCGGGGTTTGCACCGGTTGGTCAAATTTTGCTTTTTTTTATTTTTAATAGCCCCCTTTGGGAGTTCGAGTTCTGGCACTTCTACCCCGATCAAAGTAGTTTTTCGTTACTGTCAATTCGAGTCCGAGTACTAACCGGGTATTCGGGGCGTCCAGTTCCGATTTTGAGTTTTTTTTCGGGGAATCGAGTCCGAGTACAACCCGGTTACGCTGCTGTAAATTTTTCCGAGACGAGTTGATTTCGGGAATAAAGTCTGACACTACCCTGGAAATTCGCTGCTATAAATTCCCCTCCGTCCAAGTTTTTTTTCCCATAATTCATTTCACGACTACAATTTGGGGCCCACAAGTTTCTACCATATTACACGAAGTTTAAACTTAGAGAAAGAGAGAGAGAAAAGTGTGTGTGTGTTTTTGCTCTTTTGCTTTCCTTTTTGTTCATATAATCAGCTTTGAGATCCCTGAAAAAAAAAAAAAGAAAAAAAAAGAAAAAAAAACAAAAAAAAAAAGGCAAAAAAAAAAAAAAGAAAAAAAAACAAAAAAAGGGGCTGATTTTGTTTTTCCCCTTGGGATAGGTGGTTTTTTTGTGAGTTCCTTTTTTTGTCCAGGCTCGCGCTCTAGCACTTCTGGGCTAGGCCCAAAGCACAGTACCTTTTTTTAAAACGATTATTAAACTTGCTTTTGTGACTAACGTGGCTAGAAACTATCCTGCCCCATAATTTTGGCCACCTACACTCCACAAATTCGACTACAACTTGACAGGTTTTGTCTACGGTCCCCGATACATTCATTCCCAAAGGGGTTGCGGGCTTGCTGGTTGTTGACCCCTTTTGTTGAGCAGGAAAAGAACTGGTAAGAGTTTTGAAAAACAGGTTGAGAGCGAGTGCCTTGCTGTACTACACCCCTAATATTGTGGGGCTTTTTTTTCACCGGTTTTTTTTTTGGGTTCTTGTTTTCTAAACCTTTCAGAAACAGGGGATAATAACAACATCCGCAACCTCCCACGCCCCAAAGGGGCATCATTCAACTTTTTTAAAAGGGCAAGTCAGCTGCATACAAAGGACCGTGAGATTAAAAGGGGACCAACGACAAAATTGGGGAACTAAAGGCCGCCCACTTGCCACCACCCCCAAGCTTACAGGAGTCAAGCATCCGTTGCTCGTATGGACCCAAAAACCTTGCCGCTCCCTTCTCCGTCGTTTTGATGACTTCCACACAAAAGCAAGGTCAACAACACCCCAAAAGACGCCCCCAAGGATGAGGGGGCGAGTCGAAGTAAAAACAGGATGCTTACCCCTGGGATAGGACCTTGATAACAATTCCTTATTTATCGACCCCTCCCTACGCTTCAATCGGAAAAGGGTTTTGGGGCCCCCCCCCCCCCCGTCGCCCTGAGGTTTTCATAAAACAATATGCTTTTTTAATAAGTAAAAAAATTTAAAAACCTCCTTTGATTTGGGAAGTAGATCCTGAGCCTACATTTCATGGGAAATTGCTGTTGACCAAAAGGGTTTTTCATGCCACGAATTTCCTGAGATACACGTGTAGGGCTGCCTAAATGAGTTTTCTGACTTTTTCACTGTATGGTGGATAGAAATTTTAATAAAAAATCCTAATAACAAACCAAAGAAATTGGGGGGCTTTAAAAAAAATCCCTGAGGCTAGATTTTTTCCTTCTTACTATGCACGGGATTTTCCCACAAAAAACTCAACAACTAAGACCCAAAGGGGCCAAAAGTTAAAGATAAAATTTTCAAGAATTACAAATGGTACGTTGCGTTGTAATTAGAGGAGGAGAGGGAAACCCGCTATGGCCCAGATTTTTGGGTGGGGTTTTTAAACGGAAAAATTTAGGACATCCTTTCATATATGAGACACTAATGAACCCGTTTTGTTCATCTTGCTTGTTAAGCTGAAAAAGGGGAATTTCAGGGGGGACGTGCTAGTGTTCGAATAACTTTTTTAGGGAAGACAAATTCCCCCTGGCATCCCGCACACCCGCCGCTATGCCACCCCCCAAGTGACAAGCCTAGTGCTAAATCCCACAAATTCAGTATCCAAAACACCCAGAAAGCCTATCCATCTTCGTCCGTAGCATCGACAGGTAAAGAGAGAAATTCATGGGCATCGATCAAGGGATATGACATTGAAAGCGCGAAGGTCAAGCAAACGTGTTAAGATAGTCAAAGATATGGGAGTATTCATCTCTAGTGATTTTTTATGATGAAAACACTTCATTTCTGCGGCTGACCATGCGGTAAAAGAAAAAAATGTGGAAAAAACTATTAATGCAGGTGCAGCCGACCACATGGACCCCATTTTTACACGTGTGCTTATGCACCAATGGAAAAAGGCAGAGCAAAATCCCGGACACACTTGTTCCAAACAAAGTGTTTTCATCAAGGAACGTTAAAGTCGCAGAACATTGGGTGGAGGTAGCTGCAACAACTTGGGCCCGCAGCGACAGGTGAAGCTTGCGCTTTCAACCAAACCACCCCACATCCATATTACATTCAATGGTTTTAAAAAACAGTGGTAAAGGGAAAGGTAACTAGACTTGGCCCGATCAATTTTTTCCCTTGGAATCCTATAATGACGTGTTTTGAATGTGATGGTGCTATGCAACTTGTAATTTTCCCTGCAGGTAACCCAAGGCAATTTGATGGGATTCTATGCATCATGAAGCAAATCAGTTTTCTTTCTATACCATGATAGAAAAATTGTTTTTCCCACCCTATTCTCCTGACCCATTTTTGCATGATAAATTTTTGCAAAGCTGAAAAGGGCTACAGTGAAAAAACAAAAAAAAAAATCCCAAAACTTTTTGTTGAAAGAAAAACTGAATTAAATTGAAGGAATTTTGCTTCCCTACAATCTGATGTTATAAATTTTGAATGCATCCACTTCGTTGCTTATCCCTTTAGTAGGCAAAGATCATTTTTTCCTTTTGACAATATCCCAACATTCCTTGCCCCTTTTTGGGGCTAACGTTTTGCAGGGTACTCCGATTTTTTTTTCCAAAAGGAAACCAGGGGGGCTGCCACCAATACGGGGGTTTGAGCACCAAATTGATCTTATTCCTGTGCACTTCCCAAAACCGGGCGCCATACAGAAAAAATCCGGAAAAAAACAAGGGAAAAATTCACCCGACAATGCAAGAACCCCCTCGAAAAAAGGTTATGTGCGTGACCCCTTATCCTGTGCTGTTCCTTTTTATTTTATGCCTAAAAAAGGGGAGGGTACATGGCGCATGTGTGTGGTTTATAGAGCAATAATAATATCCCCCATTCGATAACCGACACCCTTTTCCCCCCAACTTTTTTGATGATATCTGATGAACTGAGGGTGCTTTTTTTTGTTCTCCAAAGTTATTTCTAGTGGGTACCCCCAGATCCGTAGAAATGGGAGATGAATGGAAAACGTTTTTCAAAACTAAATTTGGCTTGTATGAGGGTGTCAGGGCCTTGGGGTTTAACTAAAGCACCAAGTATTCATGAATTAATAAACAGGTTCCCCTGTTTTCCATTGGAAAATTTATTGTAGTCTACTTTGATGAAACCCTGATTTAAAAGCAAATCAAAAGGGGATGAACATTTTTGATCACTTACTTTGCTGTTTTTAATGCTTTACGAGATGCACTTTTTTTATTTGGAAATCTGAAAAGTGCCCTTTTGCCCGATCATTTGTCTTTTTGGCTATGTTGTGACTCCACGGGGAATTGAGTTGAATCAAGCCCAAAAGAAGCTATACAGGGGTGCCCCCCCACCAAGACTATCCCCCAGGTGCGGAGTTTCCTAGGACTTCTGGGTTCTATCCGCCGGGTTTTTGGGAAAGGGCTTTTTGCCCATTGCTGCACCTTTGAATGAGGTACAAAGAAGGGAGTGCCTTTTAAGTGGGACAAAGTACAAGAGAACTCCTTTAAAAATGCGAAAGATAAGTTACACATGCACCCTCCTCCAACTTCCTGTTTTAATTAGATGTTTGAGCTTGAATGTATGCTAGAATTGACTGGGGTGGGTTTTGTTACAAGAAGGCAAAAACCCGTTTCGTATTTTTTTGTTTAAAAATTAGCGGCCGTTCTAAAATTTTTCTACTTAAGAAAGGAATTGGGATGCTCCTTTTTTTTCGCACATTAGAAACATGGCAGCATACTTGTGGCCCAAAAGTTTTTTTTTAATTCCTCTGACATAATCTTGAACATTTCGTAGTCAAGGGAAATTGAACCCAGACATGCTAAGTTTGGGGTTTTTTTTTTTTGAATCTTTTCCTTATGTTATAAGCACAAGAAAGGGGAAAAAGAATATTATGCTGATGCTTTGTTAAGGGGGATAACCTTGCTGAATCAACTTGATTACAAAAAACCCTTTTGGGTAGAAAAAAATTAAGACCAATTCGTTTTTAAAGAGCTGATTTTAAAGATGTGTTCGGGATTGTAGATGGGGGAAGGGTTTGGAAACAAATTCATCGTTATGGTGGGTTTTTGTTTAGAAACTAACAAGCTATGCATTTTCCCGCAGTCCGTTTTTTGTTTTTTTGTTCTGCAGAAGCCATGAGTGGCTTGATGGAAAATTTTGAGCAAAGAAGACAGAGGACATACTTGCTGGTCTTTCTTTGGCCAAGATGAAAGGAGAGATGTGAGAATTTTTCTCGCTGCACGACTTGTCAAAAAAGGGAAAAATCGCGGTAATTCCCCCACGGTTTGTATATGCCCTACCGTTTCCTAATGCCCCTTGGGAAGATATTCTATGGGTTTTTTTTTTTTAGGATTGCCAAGGACTAGGAAGGTGGAAGTGTTTTTGTGTTGTGGAAAAAATTTTTTTTTAAATGGCACACTTTATACCTTGTCATAAAACGGGTGAAACCACATATGGGGTGATTTGTTCTTTCGACAAGTTGTTCCCTCTGCATGGGGTTCCAAATTTCAATGTTTCTGATCGAGATGCTTAAATTTCCCTTTGCCATTTTTGGAAAACTTTAGGGTAAAATTTGGGGGCTAAGCCCTTTTATTCTACCCCCATGTTCCTCCCCAAAATGATGGGGCAAACTGAATTGTAATAAACTTGTCTACTATGTTTTAAGCTGTTTAAAGAAGAATATTAAGATGTGGGGAGATTGTTTGCCTCATATTGAGTTTCTTATAATCGTTTTATTTTCATTCTACTCCAAGATTTGCCCTTTGAGGTTGTTTTTTGGCGTTTTACCACGTCCCTATTGATTTTTAAAGCCTACCAAATTCTAACATTTGAATTTTTTAGCAGCAACGGCGGGGTTGATGTTAAAAAAAGCATAAAAAAACTAAAGAAAACATAAGCCCATGAATGCTAAGTATAGCTGCTGGTGAAAAGGTAAAAGCAATTGATTTTTTAACCTGGTGATTTGGTTTGGTTGCATTTTTAGAAAGGATGGTTTTTTCCCGAATTGAGAAAATCTAAATTGCTTTCCTAAGCTGATGGACCATTTAAAGGCTAAAACGTATTAATTTAAATGCATAAACTTTGATCTTCCTGTACTTTTGGGGGGTTTGTCCCCATTTGACATTGCAGATTTGAAGCCAAAATTTGGGAGAGGAAAAGCTTGAGTCGAGGACAAACTCAAAGCAAGAAGGGGGGGGAGATGGGGGAACACCCAACACCACCCCAACACCACTCCCCCCCCACTTGGTCCTATTACTCTGCCCCGTGCCCGTGAACCAATCATCAAGTAGTTTTTTTTCCCCCAAACCCCTTGTCCATATATTTAGATTTTTGAACACTGCACCCCTTGTTTTGCTCAGAACAATGGAAGGACCCAGCGGGACAGGGGATGGCGCTGCTGGATTGGTTTGCAGACAAAACCAACTTGGGGGGTTGCCACGACTTTCATAGGGAAACTCCGATTGGGACTTTTCCCCACATTTTTTGGGAAAGTTTATCAAGTCTATTTTCCCAAACGGACCCAAAAGGGCATGGCAACTTTCAAAATGGCGTCCAACTCATCCGTTTTTGTACCGAGCCCCCCCCCTTTTTTTTTCCCACCGTGCTGCGTCACCTTTTTTTTTGGGCTGTGGCCATGAAATCAATGGTCCTTTTGGCCCGCTCCTAGGGTTGGAGACCGACCCCAACACCCTTGTGGTCGCCCCCCAAACCCCCCTTATAAGTCGTTAGAGCTCAAAAAACATTTTAGGTTTGTTTCGTCAGTTAGCAAATTGCTACCCCCCGCCTTTCAGCGCGCTTTTTGGATCAACCCCGTCATTGTCATCAAACCTCACCATTTTGTTTTTCTAAAATGAAAACTTCAATTAAATTTTGAAATTTGAGTGTTTTTTGTTCATGGGGGTTCCCTTGTGGTTCTTCGATTGCTTGCAGGACGGGACCTAGGCTGGTTGTCGCGCCGCAAGATCACGGCAGCCATCGGAGGTGGTGTATCGGGTTGCAAGGCGCAGCGTCCTTGGACGTTTTATCGAGCTTTTGAACGGCATCTCCACCACAATCGAGTTACCACCATCCTCATCGAAAGACGGACTGCAACCCTACGGTTTGTCATCATTGTAATCAGACAAGGTTACGGGGAGAGACTTTTCCCAAGCCTCACAAAAAATTTTTTCCCATAGTCCAGAAAAGCCAAAAAAAAAAAGTAGATTAGTTTTGGGCCCTAAAACCCATAAAACCCTTACCTTTGCTAGTACACTTATTAGGGCTTGTTGAGTCGCGGTTTTTATCGGGTTGGGTTTGAGTTGCTGGTTTTTAGTTTTTAGTCCCCCTTTTGAGGTTCGAGTTCTTGTCACGTTCTAGTCCGAGGTTTTAAGTAGATTTCTTTTCTGTCCCAAATTCGAGTTTCCCGGGACTAACCTGGTATTCCCTGCTGTCCATTTTGAGTTTGAGTTGGTTTTTTTTGAATCGAGTCCATACTAAACCCCGGGATTCGCTGCTGTCCCCAATTCGAGACCCGGGAAGTTTTTTCGGAATCAAGTCTGACTACTACCCTGTATTCGCTGCTAAAATTGCCCTCCCTTTTCCAGGTTTTTTTTTCCATAAAATTTGTTACGCACTAAAGTCGGCATACAAGGGTTTTATAACCCCTATTACAGCGAAGCTTACTTTTTGAAGAGAGAGAGAGAGAGAAAAGTGTGTGTGGTGATTTTTCTCTTTTGACACTCTTTGTTCAAATAATCAGCTTGAGAAACCCTGGAAAAAGAAAAAAAAAGAAAAAAAAAAAAAAAAAAAAAAACAAAAAAAAAAAAAAAAGGGAAAAAAAAAGAAAAGAAAAAAAAACAGAAAAAAAGGGCTGATCCTTGTGTTTTCCCTTGGGGTAGGTGGTTTTTTTTGTGAGTTCCTTGGTCCAGCTCGCGTCCCCTAGCACGGTCCCCAGGCTAGGACCAGCAAAAGGACCATCTTTGAACCCATATTTTAACTTTCTTTTGGACTAACGTGGTGCTAATATCCCACCTTGCCTAACTTTTTTGGGCCCCCTACAAACTCCACATATTCCCACACAACTTGACAGGTGTTGTGCACGGTACCGATACACACTTTTCCAAGGGTTTCCCGGCTTGCTGGGTTTTTTGACCCCTCTTTAGCAAGGTAAAACTGGGAAGACTTGAGAAACGGTTGAGACGGTGCCCCTTTCTGTAGCTACAAACCTAAAAATTTAGGGCTTTTATTCTTCACCTGTTTTTCTTGTTGTTCTTTTCTCTAACCTGTCAGGAACAAGGAAATAACAACATGCCGCAATCTCCCCGCACCAAGGGCATCTTCAAAATTTTAAAAGGGCAATGCAGCTGCATACAGAAGGACCGATGGAGAATTACAGGGGGAACCAACGACAAGTTTGGGGGCAACTAGAGGCCCCCCAACTTCCCCCACCCCCCCCCCCCCCCCCCCCCCCAAAAAAAAACCAACCCCCCCTTTAAAAAAAAGGGGAGTCGGAAAGAAAATCGGTGGCTCTAGACAAAACCTTGCCGCTTTTCTCCGTCTTTGATAAACTTCCACACAAACGCAAGGGTAAACAAAACAAAATACGCCCACAAAAATGAGGAGCGAGTCGAAATAATGACGAGGATGCTTACCTGGTGATATGGCCCTTGAAAAACAATAAACCTTTTATGATCGCCCCTCGCCTACGTTTTAAAATCGAGAGGTATGGGCCCCACCGCCCGACGTGAGGTACAAATAACAATGATGCTTTCAAAAGATTAAATTTAAAAAAAAAACCTCCTTTTGATTTAAGAATGATCCGATGCATACATTCAGGGGAAAATTGCGGGGTACCAAAAGTTTGCATGCCCCCCCGAAATTTTCCTGAAATACACGGGGTTAAAGGGCGGGCTACAGTGATTTTTACTGACTTTGAAAAAACTGTTTTTGGATAAGTAAAAAAGAAAAATCCTAATAACAACCCCCCCAATATTTGGGGGTGTTTTAAAAAAAATCAGGGCTAATTTTTTCCTTCTTACTAGCACGGGTTTTTGCTACAAAAACTGCAACAACTAAACAAGGTGCAAAATTTGTAGAAAGTTTTATCAAGAATTACAATGGGTACGTCTTGAAATTTTTAGAGGGGATGAGGAACCTCTAGAAAATTTTTTGGGGTGGTTAAATCGTGAAATTCAGGACATCCTTTCATATAAAAGTACCTAATGTACCCCGTTTTTTTTTCATCTGCTTGTAAACTAAAAAGGGGAAGTGCGGGGCGACGTGCTAGTTTTTTCGAAAACTTTTCCCTGCGGGAAGACAAATTCATGGCACCCCCCCCACACGGGGTGCTATCCACCCTAAAGTGAAAAACCCAAAGTGCTACCCCACAAATTCATATCAAAAACCCCCAGAAGCCTAGTCCCAAAGTGTTTTTCGTCCGTAGCACCCAAACAGTTAGAACGAAGACATTCTGTCATCGAAGCAAGGGGTATGACCCCTTTTGGCCGAGTGTCCAGCAAACGTGTTTTTGAAAGTCAAAGAAGGAAGGGGAAATTTTTTCTCTGCTAGGAAATTTTGGATGATGATACACTTTCATTCTTGCGCTGACCATAGCGTAATAAGAAAATGTGGAAAAAACATTTAATGCAGGTGCAGCCGAAACCCCTATGAGAGCCTCATTTTACAGCGTGTCTTAGTGCACAAAAGGAGAAGGGCAGACAAAAAAAGCGCCCCCCCCACGTTTTTCCAAACAAGTGTGTCCCCTCAAGGAGCGTTTATGTCCGCATGAAAACATTGATGGAGGGAGCTGCAAACAACTTTGCCCAGCGACAGGTGGAGAAGCTTCGCTTACACCCAAAAACCCCACCCACATCCAAAAATTTACATTCAATGTTTTAAAAAACCGGGGGAGGCAAAGGTACAACTTTGCGCATCAAATTTTTCCATTGGATCCTAAAAATGACCCCTGATTGAATTTGATGTGGGGCCCTTTTCGCTGTAATATTCTGCTAGGTAGACCATGGCATTTGATAGGATTCTATCATCAAAGGTAGACAAAAAACAATTCCCTTTTTTATACCATGGGTAGAAAAAGGTGTTTTTCAACCTTTTGTCTCCCTGAAGCCATTAGGGATGATGATGTTGCAAAGCTGCAAAGGGTAAAAGTGAAACAATAAAAAAAGCCAAATCTGTTTTTTTGATAACAACTGAGATTTAAAATTTAAAAAGGGAATTGTTTGCTTCTATAAATCCTTTAGTTAATGAAATTTAATGCCCTCCACTCTGTGGGTTATCTTTAGTATGCAAGTGCATTGATTTCCATTGACAATATGCAACATTCCTGCCTCCCTTGTGGCTAACGTTTTGGGAGGAGTACTCCATGTTTTTCCAAGTGAGATACCAGCGGGCTGCCCACCAATACGAGGGATTGAGCACCAAATTGTTTTACCCGGGGTGCACCCTTCCCAAAACCTGCGCCATCCCAGGACAAACCCGGGAAAGAAACGAAAAAAATTTCCAGCGACAAGTGCAGAACCTCGCAAAGGTTATTGCGGGCCCCCTTTAGCCCTTTGGGTGCTGTTCCTTTATTTTAGGGCCTAAGAAAGAGGACTTGGGCGCAGGGGTGTTGTTTTGTAGACATTAAATAATATCACCATTCGATATCGCCCACCCTTTTTTCCCCACGTTTGGATATATGCTTGATAAAACTGAGTGGTGCTGTTTTTTTTTCCCCCCCAAAGTGGATTTGCGTAGGGGGAAACCCACCAGTTTTCGTTTTGAAATTGGGAGATGAATGAAAACTTTTTCAAAACTAAATTTGGTTTTGTATGAGTGTTATCATCCCTTTTTTTGGTTAACAATGCACCAATATTTTTCATGAGATTAATGAACGGGTTCGGCGTGCTTCTTGAAAATTATTGTAGCCCTACTTGATGATATACTGATTTCCCAAGCAAATCTATGGATAAAACACTTGACCCACTTACGGCTTTTTTTTTAATGCTTTAAACAGATGAAAGGGTTATTTGGTAACCCCCTTTGAGAATCCCCCCTTTGCCCGATCGAGTGTCTTTTCTTGGCTATGTTGGGGACTCCACGGGGAAATTTGGGGTTTTGATCAACCCAAAGGGTTTGAAGCTAACGGGGATGGCCTGTACCAAAGACTATCACACAGGTGGGGTTTTTTTCCCTGGACTTTGCGGTTTTCT
The DNA here is from genome assembly GCA_022036555.1 of Microstegium vimineum. Taxonomy (NCBI): domain Eukaryota; kingdom Viridiplantae; phylum Streptophyta; class Magnoliopsida; order Poales; family Poaceae; genus Microstegium; species Microstegium vimineum. The sequence continues at coordinate 30,311 of JAJDON010000065.1, forward strand.
ACGCCGTTTGTGAAGACTTACACCATTGCTGCCCCTTTTGAATGAGTTTTACAAAGAAGGGTGCTTTTTAAGTGGCACAATAACAAAGAACTCCTAAACCCTGCTGAAAGATAAGTTGACACATGAAACCTCCCCCACTTCCTGTTTTTTATAAGTTTGTTTAGCTTGAATGTGAGGCTAGTGGAATTGGACGGGGGTTGGTGTTTTTTTTTTACAAAAAGGCAAACCGTGCAAATTTTTAGTAAAAAATTGAGCGGGCCTGTCTAAATTATTCTACTTATGATAAGGAATTTTATGCTCTTGTTTCGCACATTGAAACATGGCAGAAATTATTTTGGGCCCCAAAAAAGAGTTTTTTTATTCATTCTAAATCTTTGAATCTTTGAAGCATTTTCCCGTAGCCCAGGAATTGAACCGTAACAGCTAAGTGGGTTGAATTTTTTTGATTCTTTCCTTATGTTATTAAGCCCCAGAAAGGGAAAGAGAATATTATTGCTGATGCTTTGTCTAGGAGATATACTTTATTAACACAACTTGACTATAAGATCTTTGGTTTGGAAACAATTAAACAACAATATATACATGATAATGATTTTAAAGACGTGTTGCTGCAATGTAAAGATGGAAAAGCATGGAATAAATTTGTTCTAAATGATGGCTTTGTGTTTAGAGCTAACAAACTATGCATCCCAGCTAGCTCCATTCATTTGTTGTTGCTTCAGGAAGCGCATGGAGGTGGCTTGATGGGACATTTTGGAGCAAAGAAGACGGAGGACATACTTGCTGGTCATTTCTTTTGGCCAAAGATGAGGAGAGATGTGGAGCGATTTGTTGCTCGCTGCACAACTTGTCAGAAGGCAAAGTCACGATTACATCCCCACGGTTTGTATATGCCTCTACCTGTTCCTAACGCACCTTGGGAAGATATTTCTATGGATTTCGTTTTGGGATTGCCAAGGACTAGGAAGGGCCGTGATAGTGTTTTTGTGGTTGTGGATAGATTTTCTAAGATGACACACTTTATACCTTGTCATAAAACTGATGATGCTACACATATTGTTGATTTGTTCTTTCGCGAAGTTGTTCATTTGCATGGTGTGTCAAATACAGTTGTTTCTGATCGAGATGCTAAATTTCTTAGCCATTTTTGGAGAACTTTATGGGGTAAATTGGGGACTAAGCTTTTATTTTCTACCACATGTCATCCCCAAACTGATGGTCAAACTGAAGTTGTGAATAGAACTTTGTCTACTATGTTAAGGGTTGTTTTAAAGAAGAATATTAAGATGTGGGAAGATTGTTTGCCTCATATTGAGTTTGCTTATAATCGTTCATTGCCCATTTGAGGTTGTTTATGGCTTGTTACCACGTGCTCCTATTGATTTAATGCCTCTACCAACTTCTGAACAATTGAATTTTGATGCTAAGCAACGTGCATGGTCAGCTACAAGCAATGCAAGTGTATCTTCATCAAAATCACTAGAGGACGAATACTCACCATTATCTATGACGATCATAACGCGCTTGCTGGAACACTCACGCATCACATGTCCATATCCCTGGCACCGGTGACACTGAATGTCTCTCGTTCTACCTATCGATGCTACGGACGAAGCACTTGCACTAGGCTTCTGGGCTGTCTTGGCTACTGAATTTGTGGGAGTAGCACTAGGCTTGTCACTTGAGGATGGCATAGTAGCACATGTGCGGGGCTGCCATGAATTTGTCTTCGCTGCAGAAAAGTTATTCCGAACACTAGCACCTCGTCCCTGCACTTCCCTTTCAGCTTTACAAGCAAGATGAAACAAACGGGTTACATTAGTGTACTCTTTATATGAAAGGATGTCCTGAATTTCACGATTTAACCCACCCAAAAGTCTTGCCATAGCAGGTTCCTCATCCTCCTCTAAATTTCAACGCAACATACCCATTTGTAATTCTTGATAATACTCTTCTACACTTTTAGCACCTTGTCTTAGTTGTTGCAGTTTATGTAGCAAATCCCGTGCATAGTAAAAAGGAACAAATCTAGCCCTCATGATTTTTTTAAAGCATCCCAAGTATGTGGTATGGTATTAGGATTTTTCTTACTATACTCTATCCACCATACAATAGCAAAGTCAGTAAACTCACTAGTAGCAGCCCTAACATGTGTATTCTCAGGAAATTCGTGGCATGCAAACTTTTGGTCAACAGCAATTTCCCTTGAAATGTATGCATCAGGATCATACTTTAAGAAAGCATCATTGTTATTATGTACCTCACGTCGACGGTGACCCATACCTCTCCGATTAAAGCGTAGGCGATGTCGATCACGAAGGTCATTGTTATCAAGGTCCATATCACCAGAGTAAGCATCCTCGTCATTATCTTCGACTTGCTCCTCATCCTTGTTGTCGTCATTATGTTGACCCTTGCCTTTTGTGTGGAAGTCATCAAAACGACTGAGAAGAGCGGCAAGGCTTTTGTCCATACGAGCAACCGATGCTTCGACTCCTGTAAGCTTGGTGGTGGTGGCAAGTTGGGCGGCCTCTAGTTGCCCAATCTTGTCATTGGTCACATGTAAATCTCCATAGAGTCCTTCTGTATGCAGCTGCACTTGCCTTGTAAAATGTTGAATGATGCCCTTGGTGCGTGGAGATTGCGGCATGTTGTTATTATCCTCTGTTCCTGACATGGTTTAGAAGACAAGAACAACATGAAAACAGGTGAAGAAATAAAAGCCCTACAACTATTAGGATGTAGCTACAGCAAGGCACTCGCTCTCAACATGTTTCTCAAGCTCTTACCAGTTCTTACCTTGCTCAGCAGGAGGGGTCAACAACCAGCAAGCCTGCAACCTTGGAAGTGAATGTATCGGTACCGCAGCAACAACACCTGTCAAGTTGTAGTCGAGTATGTGGAGCTATAGGGGGCAAATGTTATGCTCAAGGACAAATACTAGCACCACGTTAGTTTAAAAAGCGAGCAGAATAATCGTTCAAAGGTGGTACTGTGCTGGTCCTAGCCTAGACCGTACTAGAGACGCGAGCCTAAGCACAAAGAGAGTCACAAACACCACCTATCCAAAGGAGAGAAACACAAAGATCAGCCCCCTTTTTCTGTTTTTTTGTTCTTTTTTTTTGCTTTTTTTTCTTTTTTTTTTAGAGATCATCAAAACTGATTATATGAACAAAGAGATGTCAAAAGAGAAATTCACCACACACACTTTTTCCAAAAGTGCAGGGATATATAGGTAATTAAAACATGTAAGTTTCTCTCTCTCTCTCTAAAGTAAGTTTCGCTATAATACGGTATGAAACTTGTAGTCCCGACTTGTAGTGCGCGAACTTAATTATGGAAAACAACTTGGACGGAGGCAATTTATAGCAGCGAATACCAGGGTAGTACTCTATCTTGATTCCCGAAATCAACTCTAACTCGAACTTGATAGTCGTGAATACCAGGGTAGTACTCGGACTCCAACTTGACAGCAACGAAATCTACTTAGACTCGGACTAGAACGTGACAAGAACTTGAAACTCTAAAGGACTATAACTAAAATCAACAACTCGACACAATCGATGCAACCGACGACTCAACAAGCCCTAACTATGTAGTACTAGCAAAAGGCTCAATGGGTTTATGGGATTACGGAAAACTAATCTACTATTTTTTTTCTAGCTTTTCTGAACTATAGGAAAAAGTTTTTGTGAAGAATTGGATATCTGTCACCGATAAACCTTGCTCTGATACCAACTGATGACGACCCGTAGGGTTCGCTGTCTGATCTTTCGATGAGAGATGGTGGATAACTTGATTGGTAAATGGAGATGACGTTCACAACTGGACTACAACCGTCCACGGACGTTGTGCCTTAGCAAATGATACACCACCTCCAATGGTTGTCGCAATCTTGCGGCGTGACAACCAGCCACTAGGGCTCCCGTCCTGCAAGCAATCGAAGAACCAGCAAGAACAAGATGAACAAGCACTCAATTGCAAGATGACTATGAAGGTTTTAATCTGAGAACACAATATGGTGAGGTTCTGATGACAATCAGACGGACGGTTGATCCATCACGCGCGCTGAAAGGCGGTAGCAATGGCTAACTCGACAAAACAAAACCTGAACTGTTTGTGGCCGCTCTAAAGACTTATAAGGAGTTGGGAGTACGACCACAAGGGTGTTGAGATCGTTCTCCAACCCTAGGACGCGTCCCTAATGGACCCAACTTGATACATGGGCCATCAGCCCAAATTAAGGTGATGCAGAGCACGGGTGGACAGAAAAGGACTTGGTACAACAACAACTACTCTGGATGTGTCCGATAAGATATAGCCTTGGTTCTGGATCCGTTGGAAAGTAGACTTGATAAGCTTTCCAAAAATTGTGAGAACGTCCCAATCGGAGTTCATATGAAGTCGTGGCATCCGTCACAAGTTGGTGCTGTCCTGTAGTCCAAATCCAGCTAGGGCTCATCCTGTGTCCCGCTGATCCACTCCATTGTTCCTGAGAAAAACAAGAGTGCACGTGTCTCCATTGTATAAATATAATGGACAAGAATTTGAGAATGAACTTACTTGATGGTTGAGTTCACGGGCACGAGCACGAGTAATAGGACCAAGTGGTGCTGGAGATGATGTTGGTGTTTTGTTGATGTCCTCATCAGTCTCATCGAAGGTAATCTCACAAGTCTCCATCACTCAGTTAGTCTCAAGGTTAAGTGCACGATAAGCACGAGAGTGAGTAGAATAACCAAGAAAGATATCGTCAGAAGACCGTGATTCAAATTTATCCAACTTACCGCCCTTTTTGAGGATGAAGCACCTGCACCCAAACACCCATAGGTGACTTACCTTGGGTGGTCTCCCAAATCGCACCTCATAAGAAGTCTTCTTCTTGAAAGCTCGGAGGAAAATGCGATTGGAAACATAGCAAGCAGAACTGAGTACTTCGGCCCAATACCGCCTAGGAGTCCTATGCTCATCGAGTATCGTCCTGGCCATCTTAACAAGGGTCCGATTCTTGCGCTCAACAACACCGTTCTGCTGGGGAGTGTGAGGTGAGGAAAACTGGTGCTCGAGACCCAAAGAAGAGCAAAGAGTTCCAAATTGAGCATTCTTAAATTCTGTGCCATTGTCACTGCGGATAGCTCTCATGGCATTCTTAGGTAGCTCATTTTGCAATCTCAAAATCAGATCTCGAACAAGTGGAAAATCCTCATCCTTACTCTCCAAAAAGAACACCCAAGAGTATCTCGAGTAGTCATCAACGACTACAACCACATACCACTTCCCTCCTTCCGACCTGACCCGAGCTGGACCAACTGTGTCCATGTGTAAGAGCTTGCCGGGTCGAGTGGTCATGACCTCAGTCACAGGAGGATGGGAAGCGGCAACCATCTTGCCATGCCTGCAAGGATGGCAAACCAAATCCTTCTCGAACTTTAGCTTTGGCAATCCTTGGATAAGGTCCATTGAGCTAAGCCTTGCAAGCAAGTCAAAACTCAAATGTCCCAATCTCCTATGCCACTTCCAAAGCTCGGAAGAAGAACCGGCAAGAAGACAACGAGAAGGTCCGGAAGAGATAGAAAAATCCGCACGAAAAACCTTCCTGAAGGGTAAAATCCGGCAAACAAGCTCACCATGAGAGTCCAAAATCCGAGATAGATTAGGCTTGAAACTCACTTCAAAACCATCATCAAGGAGTTGCGAAACCGAAAGAAGGTTAAAATGAAAATTCGCAACCAAAGCAACATCCTTGAGGACAAAAGAAGAGTTCACTCGAATTGACCCTCGGGAGACAACCTTACCTTTACTCTTATCCCTGAATGTGATATACTCGGTGTGGTGCATGGGGTCGAGGCTGGAGAACCACTTGACACTTCCGGTCATATGGCGTGACCATCCGGAATCCACAAGCCAAGTCTCCTCCAGTCCTCCTTCCTACATCAATAAAAAGACATAGGGTGAGCAAACGGACCAACACTGGGGTTAGTAAATTGTGAAGGATACCAGTGTTGTCCCACTTGCCCAAAGAATGGGTTAGGAGAAAAACCAAACATCTCCTATCCCATGGGAGGATAGCGATCACCACGATGGGGAAAACGTGGTCCGCTAAAGAAGGGTGGAGTAAAGCCACCGCCACGAGGCCCGTAGTTGTATGGGTCACGACCGGTACCCCGTCGGGCAAGACAACCACGTGGTCCCACTTGCTTCTGCGGAGTGGTTTTGGGTGGCTCTTCAAACACACCATCTCTCACAAGAAACTTAGAGGGATCGGTAGGCTTAGGTGGAGTGATTTTGGTAAGCTTGGGAGTTGTGGTGGGTTTCTCATTCTCGCTCAAACCACTGCACTAACCGATCTTACCGAACATGCTATCGTCCTTCCCACCTATAGCAAAGCCTACTCCCGTGCTGCCAACCCTTTTGTATTGGCTGATCATCATCCCCAACTGTGGCTCTCGGCAAGACATCCAGCTCAAGATGGACCGAAGGTATGTGTTTTCTTCCTCGGTACGCACCTTGTCGTGTCTGCACGACGCGATCTCAAGCTCCAAAGCCTCAAAGCGTTCCGACTCTCTAGTGCTATCTGAGCTGACCTTCTCTAGCACAACAATCCTAGCATCTATTTGTGCCAGCTCAGAACGCAAGCCTAAGCAAGACTTGCATGCACCAAGTAAGCTAGGCCTAGCCTTCAGCTCACTGACCTCCTCAATTAGAGTGCCATACTTGTCCTGGAGAGTGACAAGACTAGACTTGTGGATGGCACAAGCATCACACTCTACCTCCTCGGTAACCACCACTGACGCCTTAGCAAACTCTAGCTCATGCAGCGTGCTAAGATACTTAGCCTTGAAATCGTTCCTCTCGCACGCGGCACGCTTGAGCAAAGCATCCTGACTCATCAAGGTGTCGTTCAAAGACTCAATATCGAGAGAGAGGGATGCGATGGTGGGTGGTACCTCGGGTGTGTCGGAGTCGTAGTCGGGGCCATCCTTGCGCTTCCCGACCTTGCCTTCTTCAATCGCCATGGTGCAAAAGCCACCGTGCTTGGTGTCGCGCGTAGAAGCATAGGTCGTTGAGCTTGTCCTCAACCTTTCCCTTGGACTCATCATCCCTCGAAGAAGCACCTCCATCGGAGGAGGCATCGATGTCGCTGAGGGAGGCGAGGATGGCTCGGTTCTTGGCCTTCACCTTGTCGTTCACCTTCTTGGAGGACCTTCGGTGGTAGCCACCCTTTGGCTTGTGCTTGTCCTCGAAGTGGTGCTCACACTTGTCCTTGCGCTTGGTGAAGTCACCCGCAGCTTTATTGGGGCAGTTTGCGATGAAGTGATCCTCATCACCACAATGGTAGCACCGCTTGGATGAGCCACCATCCCGATGGTTCAAACGGTTGTTGTGAAACCGTGAGAACTAGGTGATGACCAAAGCCAGCTCATCATCTCCAAGAGCCTCCACTTGATCCTCTGTCACAGAAATCAAAGACAAAGCAAACAAAGAGTGTGAAGGGTCAAAGGAGGAAGAAGACATACCGCCGGGGCCAGAAACCAACGCCATAGATGGTTTCGACTGGTTCTCAAGCTTGGCCCGGGTCTGGTAGTGCATCTCCGAGGACTTGAGCTTGTTGAACAGCTCGTCCACGGTCAGGGCATCATAGCCCGGTGACTCCTGAATGGCATCCACCTTCATCTCCCACACCTTCTAATCAAGAGCATGCAAAAGCTTGATAGCAATCTCATGATCATCATAAGGCAAGTTGGCTCGATTAGCACACATCTTGTTGATGATAGATTGGAAGCGAGTGAACATCCCGTCAACAGATTCGCCGACCAACTAAGCAAAGTTCTCGTACTCTCTACGATACGTGTCGAAGAGTCTGGACTTGATCTGAGGGTTTCCCTCATGATATCTTAAGAGTGTTTGCCAGATCTCCCGTGCCGTAGTGAGACTCGAAACCCTCTCAAACTCCGGAAGAGACAGACAAGAGAAGAGAATGCTACAGGATCTTGCGTTTGACGCATGTTTTGTAATCTGGGCATCGGTGATCCGAGCCTCAAGAACCACGTATTTCTGATTCTCACAAATATCCCAAAACTTTGTGTCAAGCCCTTGGAGGTAAGCCGACATGCGCACCTTCCAATAGGCACAGTTGGTTCTATCGAAGTAGGGAGGTTTACCAGCACCTCGCTCCATGTCGCCTTTGCGGATCAAGAACCGCGTAAGGTGGAATTATCCTTAACCAGCTCTGATACCAATTGAAGGACCGAGAACGGCGACCAGAGAGGGGGGGTGAATGGGAGCCAAATAAAATTCAATTCAAAGACTTGGCCCTTGTCCCAAACTCACACCCAAAACTTGACCTCGGAAGAACTAGCTCGCACACGACCTAACAAGTAGGTAGACACCATAGGAAGACTCCTAAAGGTGCAGCGGAGAGGTCGGAGAAGATGGAGAACAATCGAAGCCACGAACTCGAAACCGATACACCGAGAGAGGTACACTCAACCCCTAGAGAGAAGAGGTAAGAGCACACCCAAAAATACTTATAAGAACTGGTCTCAAAAGTATCTAATCATGTTCCTTACGTGAATACGAATCCAACGCAACAAACGGAACTTAATTCGGAGTCCGGACGAGGAGAGAAACAACCAAAACAGCGATCAACAGTGACCACAGGACCACTTGCTATAGTCCGGTGGTAAGGTCCGACGCTGAGGTCCGGAGCTAGGTGCATTGCTGGAGTATTTCGGCCACACCACAAGACCACTCGCTATGGTCCAGAGGGTGGTCCAGAGGGTGGTCCGACTAGGGATGAAAACAGATCGGATCGGAGCGGATAATAGCTTCCCCATATCCTAATCCTGTTTTTTTAATCGGATTCGGAGCGGATCGGATATTATACGGTTTCGGATACAAAAGCAGATTGTTTAGGATGTCGGAAATGGTACGGATTCGGATTGGTTTCGGAGTGGAAGCGGACTTTTCTAAGACGGATAATATGTGCTTACATGTTGTTTTTTAAGATGAGAAACAATTCATTAGATGTCATTTATGCTTACAAAATAATAAAAATAAATTGATAACTATGATTATGCACTACAATATAATAATGCTAGTGTTGGGTTGGACCGACTTGTACTCTTGCGCTTGGGCTCCCAAAAATATTTGGTTATCCTATTATAAGCATCGGATAATCCATGTTCAATTATCGGATAATCCATATCCACCGGATTTTCTCAATCCCATATCCTACACCACATCCACATGTAGTAGGATTCGGATTATCCATATCTGCACGGATTTGAAAAACACTTCTCCATATCCTTAAAATTCGGATTCGGAGCGGATCGGTGCGGAGGATTATCCACACCACTTTCACCCCTAGGTCCAACGCTGTTTCTTCACAAAATCAGAAACACAGTGAGCTCTGGACCTCCGGACTAGTGGTCCGACGGTACCACAGGACTAGTCCGGAGCTTGGTCCGGAGCTAGGTGCTGCTCTGTAGGCTTTCGGCCAGACCACAGGACCACTCACCTATGGTCCGGAGCCTTGTCCAAAGTGGTCCGGAGGGTGGTCCGGAGCTCACGAACAGCGCACAGAAAACCTACGAAAACCGATTTCTCTCCGCCAAATCATTCTCACAGGATCACATCACTTAGAGCATCTATTCAATGTCTTAGCTCTAAGTATGAAGCTTTTGCACTAATTTTGCATTTCATGGCATTTGTAGCCGGATCTTGAGTTGTTGATGTTGATGAGCTACTTGTGTCAACAAGGGGGAGAGATGTGCATTTCATTCTCATTGGTTTCATTGGTTTAGAGCTTCTTTGGTCAAGGGGGAGTTTGTGTGCTTCTTTTTCCCTAAGGAGCTCATTTGCTATCTTGAGTGTGCTTTTGCCCAGGGGGAGCTTTTGCTAGATGTGTTGAGCCTTTGCCTCTTTTGGAGGGTCTAGCTTGCTTTGTTGGCTCCGACAGGTTTCGAGTGCTTCTTGAGCTCTAAGTGTTTTAATTGGTAGCTTTGGAGTTCCCTTGGTGATTCAATTGGCATTCTGAGCTTTGAGAGCTGTGATTGGTATCTTCGACTTGCTAGCGGTGTTGAGCCTATTTTTGTTCCTCTTCTGGAGGGCTAGCTTTGTTTTGCTTGGTTGCATCGAGCCATTGTCCATGTCTTTGGGAACCAAGTTTTGGACTCGTTTTGCTTCTCTCAAGTGACCCCGTTTTGGCTTTCTTAGCTTTTTGGTCATTTGGAGAGATTTACCTTGTGGCTCAAATCTGAAATGCACTTGTGTTGACAATGCACTCATCAAGGGGGAGATTGCGAACACATGGTGGATAAGTACCCATGTATGTTCAGTTTTATGATGAGTGATCGTCCAACACGTGAGTGTTTCAGTTTGAGTGGCTTACCCTAACCCCTTGCGAAAGCAAGTCTGTGCATGTCTATCGGCTTGTGGTGTGCAGGCATTGTGCTTAGTGACAGTGTTCAATGGCGTGGAGAAGGTCGAGTAGAGGCTTGCCGTGCTGATGGACTGAGAGCAGTGAAGGGCGGAAGCAAGGCTCGGACTAAGGGACCATGGGCGCCGGAGGACTAGCTGTGGTGGTTAGTACTTGGCACTGGCGAGTGCAAGAAGACATGGAGGTAGACCGAGTCGACCAAGTCAAGACGGTGGACGCGCGAGTCAAGTGAAGGCTCAGGGGACTCGGAATCCGACCGAGCGAGGACAAGGTGGCTCGAGTCGAGAAGTTTGGTGGTTTGGGCCTCAAAACCATCCGAGGACGGTTTCCGAGTTTGGGCTTCAAAACTCGCGGTTCGGTAGTTGAGCCCAAAGCTACCGGTGGCGGGTTTTGCGGGTTTGGGCCTCAAAACCCGGGCGGAGCTTCCAAGGAAGTGGGGATGGCACGTGGTGGAATCCTGGAGGTTGCGTCGAGGCGACGGCAACTCCCGGCAGGAAGCGGGGCCATCCATTCAAATGAGTGGCTGAGAGTTATCGACTTAGATTACAATGTCTTAGGGCTAGGTAATTTGGTCTTGTATCTAGGGGTGTCTTTGGGAAATAGCCAATGCTCCGTTAAATAGAGGATGAAGGGGTATCCTCATTCTATCTCTTGAACCCTAATCATTTGCCCCAACTCTCTCTCTCTACCCTCTCTCTAGTTCATGAGATCCCTAGGTTGATTTCACCAACCTCTGTAAGAACTCGAATCTTTTGGTGGGAATCGAAGGCCCGACTCTCCGAGTGCCATGGCACGATTAGTTTCTTGATCGAGTCTCCCCGGTTGCTTGTGTTCTTCGCGTTTTGCTTTTTCTCTCTCCTTTTCCTGAGTTTATTTCTCTTTGTTGAGAGGAGCTTTGCAAAATCCACTTGAACCAAGTTGTTCGTATTCATGAGGAGCATCTTTGCACCGAAGGAATTCACCTCAAACCTCACGAGTTTGTAGATCGGGAGATTTCTTTGCGGCGTTCTTTGTTTTGCCTTTTCTCCCCCAAATCCGAGTTTTCCTGTTTATCCTCTCCAAATTGAGCGATGATTTCTTTGAGATAGCTCCCCAACTGCACAAGGATCATGCCTACAAAGTTTGGTTGCAGTTGGAGTTCATTTGGTTGAGTTTTGGGAAGATTTGGCGGAGAGAAATCGGTTTTCACGGGTTTTCTGTGCGCTGTTCATGAGCTCCGGACCACCCTCCAGACCAATTTGGACAAGGGTCCGGACCATAGGAGAGTGGTTTTGTGGTCTGGCCGAAAGCCTGCAGAGCAGCCCCTAGCTCCGGACTAGTCCTGTGGTACCGTCGGACCACTAGTCCAGAGGTGGGGAGCTCACTGTGTTGCTGATTTTGTGAAGAAAAAGCGTCGGACCACCCTCCGGACCACCCTCCGGACCATAGCACCGGACAATAGCGAGTGGTCCTGTGGTGTGGCCGAAAAACTGCAGTAACACACCTATCTCCGGACCTAAGCTTCGGACCATACCACCGGACCATAGCGAGTGGTCGTGTGATCACTAACAGAAGTAGTCCGGTGCTCGTTTCTCTCTCGTCCGGACTCTGAATCAAGTTCCGTTTGTTGCGTTGGATTCGTATTCACATAAGGAACATGATTAGGTACTTTTGAGACCAGTTCTCATAAGTATTTTTGGGTGTGTTCTTGCCTCTTCTCTCTAGGGGCTGTGAGTACCGCTCTCGGTGTATCGGTTTCGAGTTCGTGGCTTCGTTTGTTCTCTATTTTCTCCGACCGCTCCGCTGCACTTTTAGGGGTCTTCCTAAGGTGTCCACCTACTTGTTAGGTCGTGTGCGAGTCAGCTCTTCCGAGGTCAATTTTGGGTGTGAGTTTGGGACAAGGGCCAAGTCTTTGAGTTGGATTTTATTTAGCTCCCATTCACCCCCCCCCCTCTGGTCGCCATTCTGGGTCCTTCACTTTGCATTGAGAGTAAGGTAATAGTCTTTAGCATAAACATGGTGTTTGGGCTAGGATCCTCATAGATATCCCATGTCTAGCCGGATCTGTGGTAGTAGCTCGGAAAGTGACAATTCCGTAGATACCTTTGGAACCCACAATCCCGTTAGAACGATGGGTAGGGTTTATAGGCCGCGTGGTAAGCATTCTCTGAGGTATCTCTTATCACGACGGTTCTCCCCAATAGAAAATAATACATATCTTATATAGACTAGAACAAGACTATAGTCGCAGTCTTCTCTAATCACTCATAATCACCTTGTTAATAGCCCAAAGGTTAATAGCATAGATTGGTTAGTCAGATGCACCCTTTCTCCCTGTGGATAAATAAATACGATACTCTGGATAATCTCCCGGGTGAAGTGCTCACCAGTATCCGTGCGCTTGATAATTACTTCCTAGTGATTTCTCTGTTTGCGTTAACAAATATCAACACTCATCTTCATCATCACTATGATGAGGGCAATCCGAAATGAAGTGATCCTTGCTATTGCACTTGAAACACCTCTTGTCATTGATCTTGCTCTTGAAGGAGTTCTTCTTCCTTCTAGCTCTATAGCCCTTATTCTTCATGAACTTGCCAAATGTCTTGACAAAGAGGGCCATCTCTTCTTCATCATCTTCATCATCATTGCTTGAGCATTCATCATTGCTTGATTCATCACACTTTGCTTTTCCCTTTGATGATGATGTGGCTTTGAATGCCACACTCTTCTTCTTGTCTTCCTTCTTCTCATCCTTCTTTTCTGTGTTCTCTCTAATCTTGTCCTTGTCTTCTCTAAAGGTGTCATCGGTAATCACCTCACCAAGAACTTGGTTTGGTGTCATTGTGTCCAATCCACTCCTCACCAATAGAGTGACAAGCATCTCAAATCTTGAGGGAAGACTCCTCAAAAATTTGAAGGAGAAGTCCTTGTTCTCCACATTCTCACCAAGTGACTTAAGGTCATTGACAAGCACCTCAAGCCTATTGAACATCTCCAGCACATTTTCATCTTCCTTCATCTTGAAGCTAGCCAACTTTTCTTTCAAGATGTAGGCCTTTGATCCCTTCATGGATTTAGTCCCTTCATAAGACTCTTCTAGCTTGTTCCATTCCTCATGAGCACTCTCCAAATTCTTGATTTGCTCAAACACTCCTCTTGAGAGTGCTTCATGGATGACACTCAAAGCAATGTCATTGTTTTGGAGCTTCTCTTCTTCGGCTGGGGTGGGTGCCGCTTCATTAACCACCTCAAACTTCTTGTCGACCACCAACCATATCTTCCGGTTGATTGATTTAAGATAGGTGGTCATCAAGGCCTTCCAATAGCTATAATTGGTGCCATCAAACTTAGGTGCACTCTTGGTGTTGTTGATTTGAGCCATTTTAACATCATGGGATGTTAAGCCTTTGAGTACAGTGTACTAGCTCTGATACCACTTGAAAGGTTTAGGAATGGATAGAGGGGGGGTGAATAGCCTATTAAAAATTCTACAACAACACTTAAGCAAACTTGTTAGAATAAAACACGACGTTAAGCAAGTTTTCTCTAGCTCTACGGTTAGGCAAGCCACCTACCAAATCTAGTCACTAGCAAGATAACTAATATAGCACACAACTAGCTAGCAACCTAGAAATCTCTAACAAAGCTACACAAGGTAGAGATCTACTCTACTTTGCAAGTATGAAAGAATGTAATGCAAAGCTAGGGATAGGAGGGTTATATCGACGTGGAGAGGAGACCAATATGTATCCAATCAATCACAATAGAAATCCTCGGAGAGAGACAATGTGACACAAGATTTTTCTCTGAGGTTCACTTTTTTGCCAACAAGCTAGTCCCCGTTGTAGCGATACACCCACTTGGAGGTTCACAAGCCAAACCCGTCACCGGGTGCCGCAAAACCAACACAAGATGGGGATCCCCAAGCTATGAGCAATCCACTAGAGATACCTTTCGCGAACTCCCGCGGGGTAGGTTCAAGAACCCCTCACAATCCACAGATCGGAGCCGGAGACAATCACCTTCCTCCGCTCAACGATCCTCATCACACCAAGCCGTCTAGGAAGTGGCAACCTCCAAGAATAACAAGAGCTCTGCGTTGACAATGATCACCAAGTGCCACTAATATGCAATCAAAGAGCAATGCACTTGGATTCACTTAATCCCTCATGAATATGTCAAATATGTTGAGAGGGATGAGTGGTGGGCTTCTCACAAATGAGCACAAGTGTGTGAGTGATGAGAATGTGCAAGAAGTGCCCCCAAGGGCCGGCCATACAACCATATATAGCACACACTCACAACTAGCCGTTTTGCCCCTCAAAGCAAAGCCTCTGCGCCCACTCCGGACACACTTTTCATAGGGGGTCCGGATCATCAACAGCGTCCGGACCCTTCACTAGCCGAGAGTCAACACTCTCTGTTTCAACTCCGGACGCGACCTCCGATCACGCGCACCACGCAGTCCGGACCATGCCGTAAGCGTCCGGTCAGCCTGCCGATTCAAACGACTTTTTCCTGCTTGCGCCAGAGCTCGCCACTGCTCGCCACGTGGTCCGGACGCACGCAACAGTGCGGGTCTAGACCAACACCTCTAACGTCCGGAAATATTTTCCCGGGCGCCCGAGCGCACCCGAGAGCTCCCTCAAGCCATCAGCACCTCCAGACGCATGTCCAGACCATCACTCGCATCCGGATCGTTTTACACAGAGACAACAGGGAGCGCCCAGACTCCGGACGCACGTCCGGAGCCTTGTGTCCGGACTACAACTAGCGTCCAGACTCCTCTCCTCAACTAGCCAGGCCTAGGGTAGGCCTCTGGACCCATCTCCGATGGTCCGGACTCAACCTTGCCCTAGCGTCCGGACCTCCAAACTTGGTCCAAACATCCTCCTACTTTCTTCCAAGCTTCCAAAAGCCAACACTAAGTGATCCCAACACTTGTGCACGTGTGTTAGCTTTTAGTTCACATTTATCTTGGAAATAGTTGATTGTTTCACTAGTTCAATTGATTTTAATGCAATGCATATGAACCTAGTGGCACATGATAACCGTAATCATACTTAAGAGCTCCCTCCTTGATAGTACGACTATTTATCCTAAACGTGATCACATCCTGTATGATGTCTTGATCACCAAACCGAAAATGGTCCTATATCACCTTTGCCTTGGCACCATTTTCCCTTTCCACCACCATGCTAGAGCTTGTGCCATCCACTTGATCCACCTTGCTCCATCACATGGCATGTACCAACCTATCTCATGATTCACACTTAGAGATCCAAGGTTAGCACTTAAGTGGGTTTCATTAATTACTCAAAACCAAAACACATGGGGTCTCTCAGTTGTGCTCATGCTCATGAAATGATATTCAATGCAAGCTTAACACCTAGGGTGTTACAACCCTTCCCCCCTTACAAAAATCTCATCCCGAGATTTGCAAGGCTTACCATTTTTCATAGAATGCAGGGTAGACTTCCTTAAGGTAGTCTTCCCATTCCCATGTGGCATCTCGTTCACTTTGATTGTTCCACGTTACTTTGTAAAACTTGATAACTTTGTTTCGAGTTACTCTTTATTTAGTGTCCATGAGTTGGACGGGTTTTTATTCAAAGGACAAGTCTGACTACAGCTTCAACCCTACAGGTTTGACATGCTCTTCTAGGACTCTTAAACACTTCTTAAGTTGAGACACATGAAATACATTGAAGATAACTCTCATTTCTGGTGGTAACAATAGCTTATAGGCTACTCTTCCACTTCTTTCAATGATCCTATACGGTCCCACATACCTTGGAGAAAGCTTTCTTTTAACTCCAAACCTTTGTACTCCCTTCATAGGTGAGACTTTTAAGTACACATAGTCACCAACTTCGAACTCAAGCGGCCTCCTTCTCTTGTCTGCATAACTTTTCTGTCTCGGCTGAGCTGCTCGCATATGCTCTTGTATGATTCTAACTTTATATTCAGCTTCTTGTACAAAGTCAATCCCATATACCTTATTTCACTTGGTTCGATCCCATTGAGAGGTGTCCGACAGCTTCTGCCATACAAAGCTTCAAAAGGAGCCATTTGAATGCTCTCCCGATAAATGTTATTATACGAGAACTCGGCCAACGGTAACCAACTTTCCCAAGATCCTTTAGAAGATACCACACATGCTCTAAGGAAATTTTCGAGAATCTGGTTAATCCTTTCTGTTTGTCCGGAGGTTTGTGGATGATATGCAGAACTGCAGACTAGATTGGTTCGAAGCTGTTTATGTAGATGTTCCAAAAAAACGAGCTGTGAACTATGGTCCTCTATATAACACAATTGTTCTGGGAACACCTTGAAAACAAACTATGTGAGTGATATACATCTCTGCATACTCATAAGGTCTATTAGTGGCGCAAACCGGTATGAAGTGAGCTGACTTCGTTAGCCGATCCACAATCACCCATATAGAATCATGACCTCTCTAAGTAGGTGGTAGTCTTGATATGAAATCCATACTGATTTCTTCCCATTTCCATCCTAGAACGAACAATGGTTGCAAAAGCCCAGCGGGTTTCATATGTACCGCTTTCACTCTACAACACACATCACATCTTGCCATAAACGCGGCAATTTATTTCTTCGTCTTTGTCCACCAAAAACATTGCTTTAGATCATGGTACATCTTGCTACTGCCTGGATGTATAGATAGCTTACAGGAATGAGCTTCCTCTAAGATCTGGTTTCTCAACTCTTTATCTTTAGGCATGACAAGGCGATCTCGGAACCAAAGGATTCCATTCTCATCAATCCTAAAACACTGTGAGCCTTCAGCTCTCATTTTTCTCTTGATATGGAACACACCCACATCCGTTTTCTGACCTTCTATGATTTTACTTTCCATAGAGCAACTGACTGTGAGATTGAACAACATTGACAAATGTAACAAGTTAAAATTATCTTCAAACAGGGGTTGCACCAAATGACTGAGCGACTTCCTGCTCAAAGCGTCAGCTACTACATTATCTTTCCCTGGATGATAATGAACTTCAAGATTGTAGTCCTTGATCAGTTCTAACAATCTTCGCTGCCTCATATTTAGCTCTGGTTGAGTAAAGATATACTTGAGACTCTTGTGATCTATATATATATGGCATACGTTACCAAGAAGGTAATGTCTTCATATCTTTAGAGCATGCACCACGGCTGCTAACTCTAGATCATGTGTTGGATAGTTAGCCTCATGTTTTTTGAGCTGTCGAGATGCATAGGCTATTACTTTTCCTTCTTGCATAAGAACACACCCTAACCCAATCCCGAAGGCGTCACAATACATATCGAAAGGTTTCGTTATGTCTGGTTGCGCCAAAACGGGTGTGGAAGTAAGTAGGGTTCTTAAGGTAAGAAAAATTGCTTCACATTCTGGAGTCCATTCAAACTTCTTATCTTTTTGCAACAAGCTGGTCATAGGTTTAGTTATCTTGGAAAAGTCTGGAATAAAACGATGGTAATATCCAGCTAGACCAAGAAAACTACGAACCTCGGTGACGGATGTTGGAGCTTTCCAATCCATGACCTCTTGCACTTTACTTGGATCGACAGATATTCCATCACCAGAAAGGATATGTCCAAGGAAAGGCACTTTAGTGAGCAAAAACTCAAACTTGCTAAACATGGCATACAACTTATGTTCTCTTAGCCGTGCAAGAACTATCCTTAGATGTTCAGGATGGTTGGCTTCCCTCTCCGAGTAGATCAAAATGTCGTCGATAAACACAACCACAAATTTATCCAACTCGGGCATGAACACGGAGTTCATGAGGTACATGAAGTAGGCAGGGGCATTAGTTAGCCGAGCGACATAACTAAATACTCGTAAAGCCCATACCTTATTGAGAAACCTGTTTTAGGTATATCTTGTGGTATGATCTTGATTTGGTGATATCCTGATCTCAAATCGATCTTAGAAAACACTTTAGCTTTTGACAACTGATCAAACAAAATATCGATACGAGGTAATGGATATTTGTTCTTGATCATTACAACATTAAGTGGTCGGTAATCCACACAAATTCGTAGGGGTTTATCTTTCTTTTTGATGAATAGTGCGGGACAACCCCACGGTGATGAACTAGGCCGAATGAGACCTTTATCTTGCAGCTCTTGTAACTGCTTCTTGAGTTCTGCTAGCTCATTGGGTGGCATTATGTATGGTCTACGAGATATAGGTGTCGTGCCAGGTACCAACTCGATCGGAAACTCAACATCTAGGTCAGGTGGAAGACCGGGAAGATCATCTGGAAACACATCTGGAAACTCACACACTACTAGGATATTCTTTAGAGCAGTAACATGGATATCACAAGTCATATCACAAAGGTCAAGCTTTCTGGGGAGATAGATTTGGAAGGTTTCTGACTCTTCTAGAGTTTTCAGGGTGAGGGTTCTATTTCCTGTGTCGATGGTTACTCTGATGAGGACATCACCGGCTTAGATATGACCATGCCAACCACTTCTATACCAAAGGTGAAACCATTCTATATGAGGTTTATCATTGTTACATTTGATGAATGGGTGCTGCACTATGAAGTGTGTATGTTTTCATTCTTAGAATTGCTTACGTGGATCAAGGAAGGGATAGATTGCATATGGAAAGCATGGATGATCAATGAAGTTGATTGGGGACCAAATCCAAGTGTTCCTAACGTCCTCCACCTGGCCACCACGTCACTTTGGATCCAAGGAAACAAAGAGTCCAAGTCCAACACGTTTTGGAAAGTTCAATTCGGACTGCAGAAGAGTCCAAACTTGCGACGGTTGCCACGACTTCATACGGACTCCGATTGGGTCATTATAGGACTTTTTGGAAAGCTTATCAAGTATACTTTCCAATGGGTACTTACTCGTACCTATAACTAACCAGATGCGACTGCAGTCAATAATTTATCGCTGAGACTTTTCTGCCAACAGTGCTGCGTCACCTTATTTTGGGCTTATGGCCCATGTATCAACTTAAGTCCATTAGGGACTCATCCTAGGGTTGTAGGACGACCCCAGCACCCTTTGGTCGTCCTCCCTCCTCCGTATATCCCCCTAGAGCCGCCACAAACAAATTGGGTTTTGTTTAGATGAAAGTTTAGCTGCTGCTACTTCCTTGTAGACGCGTGTGTCAACTAGACCATCCGTTCTACTTGATTTGGAACCCCACCTTCATGAGTATCAGATTTGAACCTTTATCTCTTATTTGCAATTGAGTTCTTGTTCTACTTGTTCTTGCTTGTTCTTCGATTGCTTGCAGGAATAACCCTAGTGGTTTGGTTGGTTGTGATCCGCAAGATCGTGAGCAACCGCTGGATTTGGTGTATCGATCGCTAAGGTGCAGCGTCCTTGGATGGTTGTAGTCAGATCGTGAACGTCTCTCCAGTTAAATCGTAGTTATCTATCTCCACCGAAAGATTGGGACACCCATACACTCATCATACTCCATACCGATGCATCCATCTCATGCCTAGGATTACGTTCAAACCTAAGACAGGGAGGATGATAAGATCTATTTTACAGTCATGTTTCTGTATTACGATGCTCACATCTCTGAATGCTTGTTTGGTTGATATGTCAGCCCTGGCTAAACTATACAGTACCCCACATCCAAATCAAATATGCTCATGCCATCCTTAACAGTAAAAGCTTTACTCATGAAAGGATGCGAAGATCGTGAGTCAAATAGCACAACTGCAGGATGTTGGTTTACAAGGAACATACCAGCTGTGACGGGTTCCCCTTGTGGCACTTCTTCCACAGTGGTATAGTGCACACGCCCCTGATAGGACTGATTCTTCCTGGAGTGAGGACAATCTTTAGCAAAGTGCCCTGGACATTGACAATTGAAGCATGGTGCGTTGAACGCTGGGGCCTTCTGGTTTCCAGAACTGCCTTGCCCTAGGTTGCCTTTCGGAAGAGCAATGGTGTACGACCTGCGATACTGCCCCTACTGTGCACCTTTAGCAGGAGCCTTGTTCTGAGGAGTCCTGAACGGCGACGAAACAGAGCGGGACTTGGTCGACGCGCCGTTAGTGCGGATTCGCGCTTAACTGCGAAAGAGACAAGGCGGGGCGCTGATCGGACGCGGCACTGTGGCGACGTTATTGCGAAACGAGGGGCGCGGCGCACGGCAGGGCGGCTGGCAGATCTGTGGCGGCGAAACAGGACGTCAGCGGCGGAAAAGCGGAGCCGACTTGGTCCTAGCGCCGTTAACGCGGATTTGAGCGAGACAGCGCGATCGGCGACAGCGATGTCGGCTCAGAGCCGAAGCGGCGGCGATGGCGTGTTCCACTCCCGCGGTCAGGCATCGGCGGCCACGCGGCGGATGACTCCGACGTACGGCTCAGCTGCGGTCGGGTGAGTGCGCGCGAGCGTGCGCGACACGTGCGTGGCGGTCGACCGTGCGGGAGAGGGTCGATATCGAGGGTAGGGTTCGATCGGCGGATTGAGCCTCCTACTTAGTCGATCCTTCCGTGCGGGGTCGTTCGCTCAAGCCTCAGTCCGTCATCGAGGGGTAAAACTCGAGGGGTAGAGGTCGATGGCGAGGCGGCGTCGATCGACTGGCCGATCGAGCCTCGGGTTCGGTCGAGCCTCTGGCCTGGGGTCGTTCGCTCGGACCCGGTCCGTCATCGAGCCTTCCGTGCGGTGGGGTCGAGATCGAGGGGTGGTGCTCGGCCTGTCTCGATTCTGATTTTCTTTTCCATTTTTTTTAAAGAACTAAGCAGGGTAACTAAACAAAACAAACCACACTTTTACTCTAAGCAAAACAAAGGCTAACTAAACAGGTTAAGCACAAGATTAAGCACAAAACGCCTATTCAATTCTAGTTTCAAAACATATAAACACACGCATGAGACGATAGCATATGCAAACATGAATGCAATGACATGATGTGCTTAGTGGCTAATGATGATCCTAATGCAAGCTTGACACAGGGTGTCACAACTAAGGTATGTCATGCTTTGATGGAAGGTGATTGATTGTTTTCTTTTTCAAAGCATGACAAAGTGAAAGTGATAGGTGTCATGATTCCCACTTTGGACAAGGAGTAGTGGGAGACAAGGATGTGTCATGCTTTAACTAAAATTGATTGATGTACTTTAAAGCATGACAAGACGGAAAGAGATGTCCCCTAAAGATAAATCTGATTTTTGAAAGTCTCACTACTCAAATCATGAGATTCTTGGACAAAGGATGATGGGGAAGAAAGAGGGATGAACATGGGGTACCTAGGGTGGTCGATCGACCCCCCCCCCTTGTCCTCTATTTTTTTCTTTTTCTTTTTATAGAGATCACATTGTGTTCCCCTTTTTAACTAAGACAAGCTAGGGTGCATAGGGTGGTCAGTCAACCCCCCTATGGCCCTATATTTTGTCAAATTTCAGAGCTAAACTAATTCTCATGTTTTATTTAATATAATTTTATTTTTTTCTAGATTTTAAGTATGAAAAGAAATTAAAGGTTTGAACTAAATGAAAGAAGGGAAATAAAAGATAACTACCAATTTACCTTTTCGGTGAAGGCTCCTTGATTTTAAGTCCTTGGAGTGGGACTCTCCTTCTTGTTTATTCCTCGGGTGCACTTGATGGCTCTGGAGACGGAGACCGTGGTGTGTGTGGACCTCCTTTGCTTTCCAAACCTGCCTTGGATTGGCGGGTTCGTCCTTCTCGAGTTCATTGATCTTAATCTCTGGATATTGCTTTTTCTTGCGTGGAGCTTGAACTCTTCTTTTTTGTGGTTGTGCTTTAACCTGCTTGTTAAGTTTATAACCATTGAAAGCACATTTTACCTTATGACTCGGGAACTAGAAGTGAATTTGGCCTGATCCAACGTAGATGACTGCGTTGGTGGTGTTGAGGAAGGGCCTTCCTAGAATGACGGGTACTTCCATGTTGGCTTCCATGTCTAGGATGATGAAGGGCGGTGGGAATGTACTCGTCTTGGATGTTCACCAAGATATCCCTTGTGAGTCCCTCGGGAAACCTTATGGTTTGATCTGCCATCTGCAGGCGAACACATGTAGGGACCATAGGTCCTCCTAACAAGTTATCATATATTGACGCCCGATCCAAGATCACAGAAGGCAGTGTGGAATGTTTGTTGCCCGATTGAGCACTTGATCGTCAGGTGGCCTAGATCTTCCTTCTTCATGATGAAGGGAGGATCGAGAAGATAGCCCCAATAGGAAGCGAAGCGGAGGCTTACCAAACTAATTGGTCAAACATGCTCAATCGAATCCTCTGGTTTCCCAGGGATCTTACCTTGTTCCATGGATGGCATAGCTGCTGCTAATTGAATTAATTGGGTTTCTAGCATTTTATTAAAGCTCAATTGATTTTTTATAGCAGTTGTAAAGCTATCCATTTTCTCACCAAAGTTTTCCAGAACTTTATCAGTGGCAATCATCTTTTTATTTATTCCATCATTAAATCTTTGATTGACCAAGAACAAGATCTTTTAATGAAGGTTGGTTATTGTATGAATTGTAATTATTATAATTGTTATTACCTCCATTACCTTGGTAGAAGGGGGCGTGAAATTCCAGCTTTCTTGTTGTTGGGGTCGATACCCGTGTGTTGTTGTTGTTGTTTGGTTGCTGCTGCTGTTGATGAAGTTCACATCCTCCTTCGACGTCTCGGGGCAATTGTTGCCCGAGTGATCATTGCCTCCGCACACCTCGCACCATGGATCTGCTTCAATAGCTTGTGCGGCGGCGATGGGTAGATGGCCTCTCGTTCCTTCTTGGAACCGTCTTCTATCTTCCTCATTAAGAGGTCCATCTTGGCAGAGAGTATGTCCACCTCACTGACGGTGTGCATACCTCTTTTCTTTGTCTGGAGACGTTCCTCACCCCATCCTTGGTTTATCCCATCTTTTCGATGAGGTCCTTGGTGTTCCTCAC
>JAJDON010000066.1:0-53282 GCA_022036555.1 Microstegium vimineum
ACACTATAGAAAAATTTTTTTTTGCTGGCGCCCCCAAAACACACCACGGGCCGGTTGGGGGTTTCACGCCGCCTGTGGTGTTTTTTGGGCCCCCCGCCTGGAGAGGGGTTATCACAGGCGGTTGCAAACAGTGTAAATAGGCCCATTTACACTGGCGGTTGCTTGCCTGTGATAATACTTCACTACATGCGTTGAGTGTAAATGGGCCTATTTGCACTGGCGTTTTTCTTATGCCAACCCCCTAGTGGTAGACTCTGCCTATATAAAGCACCCTCCCGACCCCCACTCTTTTCTTCCTCCCGACCAGCTACAGTTCTAGCCGCCACTTTCCATTAGAAAGATTTTGGAGGTCCAGATTTTTCAAAATACAAGGGGAGGTTTTGATCTTCATTTCTTGGAAGGAGATTGGTTAAAAAGGTTAGTTTATGTCCCTATTGCCTTATTTAGCTCATTTTTTGCTCAATTGGAGCCACATTTTGGATCTAGGGTTTCACCATGAGTGAGAGAGAAGAGTCCTAGGTGTTCAATTTAGTTTATGCTATATATATTTACTTGGTGTTTGCTCTCCATCTTCATGTTTGCTTTTTAATTTAGTTTATGCTATATATATTTACTTGATTGTTATGAATCAATGTTGTGTTAAATATACTCTTACTCTAAACCCTAGCTAATAATCTGGGGTTTCACCATGAGTGAGAGAGGAGTCCTAGAATGTTTGAGAGAGGATGTAGTTTTTTTGTAGTTTTTTTAATTATTGTACTTGGTTTTTTGTTATGCTTTTTTATTTCTCATTTATTTCATCCACTTTATGCACTTATGTTCATTAATTTAATTGTGATACTTAGTGGCTGGACCTAAACCCTAGCTAATAAACTCTAAGGGGGAGGTTTTGATCTTCATTTATAGAGACAAGGGGACATTTATCAAAATACAAGGGGAGAGGTTTTGATCTTCATTTCTTGGAAGGAGGTTGTTAAAAAAGGTTAGTTTATGTCCCTATTGCCTCATTTAGCTCATTTTTCTCAATTTGAGCCACATTTTGGATCTAGGGTTTCACCATGAGTGAGAGAGAAGAATACCTAGGTTGTTTTCTTAGTTTATTCATGTCATGTTGATGCCAATTTGAGCCACATTTTTGCTCTATTTTCATTTTTGCTTTTAATTTAGTTTATGCTAGATATATTTACTTGTTTTCATTGATCAATGTTGTGTTAATGTTGATCAATGATACTTAGTGGCTAATAAACTCTAAGGGGGAGGTTTTGATCTTCATTTATTTTCTTTATTTTCTTCAAGTCAGGTTGATTAAGATGGTTACATAATATTGTCGTCTCCCCCTTTTGAAAATCAGGTATTGATCGATGGAGAGGTCATTCTGGATGTATAATTTGTCAAGGCTAGATGAATCATACATACCCGAGGTTCATAAGTTTATTGATGCCGCTAAGAACCATGCTTGGAGAACAAAGAAGACACACATACATTGTCCATGCATGGACTGCAGGAATGTGAGAGTATTTGATGACCATCAACAAATCCTTTCTCATCTTGTCCGCCGAGGATTTATGAAGGATTACTTGATTTGGACAAAGCATGGAGAGGAGAGCTCTGTGCCTTATACAACTGTTAGCCGATGCAAATATCGACGCCGATGGTCCAGATATGTTTGTTGACGATGGGTTTCAGTTAGTACACGAGACACAACAACCTGTCACCGATGGTCCTAGATCATGGTTTCACTGGAGAAATTGAAGGCGTGGAACTGATGTGATGCAAAATAATATGGCTGCAGAAGATGCAGAATTCCTGGAGGCAATGTTGCGTCGTCATGCAGAAGATCCATCAATGTTCTTCAAGAAAGGTATGGAGGCCCTGATGAAGGCAGCAAAAGAGCCTTTGTACGATGAGTCTAAGGGTTGCACCAAAGATTTCACGACCTTAGGTTCGTGCTAAAGTTGTTGGTATGCAAAGCTAGGTTTGTATTGTGATGCTGGCTTTGATGCATTCTTGACTATTATCAAGACATGCTTCCTAAGGAAAACAAAGTGTCTGCTAACACGTACTATGCAAAGAAGCTAATCAGTCCACTCACGATGGGTGTTGAGAAGATCCATGCTTGTAGAAATCACTGTATCCTATATCGAGGTGACTAATATAAGGACATGGAGAGTTGTCCAAAGTGTAATGCAAGTAGGTATAAAACGAATAAAGACTACAAAGAGGAACACTATGCTGCCTCGGTGGTGTGTAAAGGAAAGAAGCGAAAGAAGACCCAACAGAGTTCAAAACCCACGATCAAAGAAAAAGAAGTAGACTATTATGTGCTGAAAAAGATTCCTGCTTTGGTGATATGGTACCTGCCTTGGTCGATCGACTGAGGTTTTGTTTGCTAACCCAGAGGATTCCAAACTTATGAGCTGGCATGCTTCTAATGAGCACATCAAAGACGATGGGAAGCTTCGGCACCCAAGCTGATGGCAAGAAGTGGATAGATTTCAATAACAACCACGAAGACTTTGCAAAGGAACAAAGAAATGTTAGGTTTGCACTGAGTACTGACGGAATGAATCCATTTGCTGAGAGGAGCAGCAACACACAACACATGGCCAGTGATCCTCACCATCTACAACCTTCCGCCATGGTTGATGCAGAAGCGAAAGTATCTCATGCTAACCATCCTTATCTCTGGACCTACACAGCCTGGAGTTTGACATGGATGTTTTCTTGGAGCCCTTAATGGAAGACATGAAGATATTGTGGGAAACAGTGTTAAAATGTGGGACGAGTACCTGCCAAGAATCATTCACGTTGAGAGCAATTATCTTTGTTACCATCAACGATTACCCTGCTCTCTTCACATTATCAGGGCAGTTCAAGGGAAAGGTTGGTTGTGTGGTATGCATAGATGAAACCGCTCACGTGTCCCTTACTGCATCTAAGAAGATAGTGTACATGAGGCACAGACACTTCTTATCGAAAGGACACAGGTACCGCCAGAAGAAGATGGATAAGCACTTCGACAATAACGTTGAACTCCAGTCTACTGCCCCACTAGACAACAGTAAAGGCAAAAGAGTTTTCAACCTAGTCAGGAACCTTAAATTTGTTTTCAGGAAGAAGACAACAGACGGAAAACCAAGAAAGAATGTCAAACCAACTCCAGGGGCTACGTTCAAGAAGAAATCTATTTTCTTCGAGTATTTGTCATACTGGCCTGAGTTAACGTACGCCCATGCGATCGATGGTATGCACGTTCAGAAGAACGTTTTTGAAAGCCTAATTGGAACCTTGCTAGACATAAAGGGCAAGACAAAGGAAGGACTAAAGTCACATGTTGGACATGGTACAATTAGACATTAAAAAAGAACTCCACCCTGTTCTTCAAGAAAATGGGAAGTACCATCTCCCGGCAGCAAGCTACAACCTCAACAATGATGAGAAACATTCGATGTGTGTGTGGTTGAAGAATCTGAAGGTCCCATCTGGATTCTGCTCTAACATACGAAGTATTGTGTCAATGAAAGACCTTACACTCACCAACTACAACTCACATGATTGTCATACCATGCTGACTACTTTCCTCCCTATTGCATCAGGGCTATAAATCCAGTGTGGATAAAGGTTGCAGTCACACGGTTGTGCTACTTCTTCAAAGGATCTCACAGAAGGTGATCGACCGTGATGAGTTGACATCTCTTAAGGAATTTGCAGCGGAGACAGTGTCACAGTTCGAGATGTGTTTTCCTCCAGCATTCTTCGATATTATGGTTCACCTTGTGGTGCACTTGGTTCCACAGATAGAGGCACTGGGTCCCATGTATTTGCATGAGATGTGGACGTATGAGCGTTTCATGTCAACACTTAATGGCTACGTATCAACTCGTGCTCGTCCTGAGGCGTCCATGGTAGAGGGGTACTTAACGAAGAGGCAATTGAATCTGGTGGTCCATTCTGCAACAACGTCCTAAAAGACCAGGATGCAATAGGTTTGCCTCCGTCAAGACATGATGGTAGGCTGAATGGAAGAGGAGGATGGGAAAGAAAACATTAGTCCCGCAAGATTACAATTCAGTCCTCGAGGCACATCACAACATCCTTCATCAACTCTCAATAATGAGCCTTTCATCGAGCAACATATTGATGAGCTTCGCAAACAAAATCATGGGCACACAGATGAGTGGTTAATGAAGGAACACAAGAATAAGTTCACCTCATGGCTAAAGGATCTTGACATTCAGAGGGGGAAACAATTGAGGAACGCACCATCAAGGCGTTGGCTTCTGGACCATCACGCCAGGTCACAACATGGCAAAGCTATGACATTAGTGGCTTCACATTCTATACCAAGTCCAAGGACCAAAAGAGCATTGCACAAAACAATGGAGTTCGATGTGATGCCTTAGACTCTGAAACTGGGATGAAAATATGTTCTTTGGCTTCGCTGATGCCATATGGGAGCTAGACTATGCTAATTTCAGGTCCCTATGTTTCGATGCCAATGGGTTGAAGACAAACATGTCACAGTGGACAACTATGGGGTCAGAGTTCTTGATCTAAGTAAGGTAGGCTACAAAGATATCCGTGGATAATGGCTAACATGCTGCACAGGTCTTCTATGTTGAACAGATCCTTTGTCCTAATGAGAAGAAAAGTACCGACAAGCGAAGCATGTAGTTATTCCTGGAAAGCAACAAGCTATAGGGGTTGATGGTGTATCTGACCTGATGAATTTAATGAGTTCAGCAACATGTGTCTCTTTGTAGATGACCATCACATAATAAAATAAGGAGTGTTGAGCGAACATCCCACAAAAATCGCTACCTTGGGTGCGCCACGATGGACAAGGAAGAACAGTTTAGCTCCTAGATTGTTTTTGTTATTGCCATGTAATCCATTTATGTTTGTACATTTGGAGACCCTATTTTTGTTTCTACGTGTGAGACCCTATGCTTATTTCTATAATCCCGAGATGATGAACCCTATGTATTCAATCGAGATATTAGAAATACATTAAACCCTAAACCATAAACCCTTAAACCCTAAACCTAACACCAAACCCTAAACTACAAACACTACAAAATTAATTCACAATTTTTGGAACATTATTTCTCAAGATATGATTTTTTGAAGCTTATGTATGGGCCATTATAAATATAGATACATACAAAAGTATCTCAAACATGTCATTTAATATTTTTAACATGTATATCTTGTCAAGACAAACACCACAAAATTTATTTCATAATTTTTGGAACAATATTTCTCAAGATATGATTTTTTTAAAAAAATTTTATTGAATTGTTTTGCAAATTGTTTTCCTACTGGCGGTTGATGTTGACCACCGCCTGTAGAAATGCGTTTCCACAGGCGGTGGTCAACACCAACCGTCTG
This sequence comes from Microstegium vimineum, assembly GCA_022036555.1. Taxonomy (NCBI): domain Eukaryota; kingdom Viridiplantae; phylum Streptophyta; class Magnoliopsida; order Poales; family Poaceae; genus Microstegium; species Microstegium vimineum. The sequence goes on from JAJDON010000066.1 coordinate 5,392, forward strand.
TAGAAATGGGCATCCTATATAGATCTCGAGCGACTTTGGCGAAAATTTCTAAGCCCACAAGGCGCCAGTCATTTCAAAAAACACACCGTCAGGCTACCAAATTTTCCACGAGCCACTGCAAGCCACCGCGTCGGCCCTTCTTCGCGCGAGCCGGGGTAAGTGTTCTCTTCGGCGGTTCCCTCTTCTTCTCCCTCTCTGTGGCCGCGGGGCGGCGGGGGCAGCTGTGCGGCGAGGGCAGTGGTGGCGGCGAGGTAGTAGGCGCTTGAGCCGGAGGTTGTGCACGCGGCTGTGCCGGCGGTGGGTGGGGTGTGGCTGGTGGCAGCGGTTGAGCGGTGGCGGTGGTGGGTGGACCGGGGCGCTGGGTGGTGGAGCGCAGCGGCGTAACGTGGGTGCGGCTGGTGGCGGCGGTGGAGCGCGCAGTGGTGGAGCGGTGGAGCAGCGGCAGCGGTGGAGCAGCGGTGGCGGAGGAGAGGCTGGTGGAGTGGTGGGGAGGATGGAGATGACATGTGGGCCCATGGTGGCAGCGGGAGAAAGAGAGGGAGGTGGTCTGCTGGGCTGTGGGCTGTGGGCCGTGGGCCGGGGCTGTGGCCGAGAGAGAGGAGAGGAAAAGGCCGTGGCCCGTGGGCCGTGGCCGTTTTTTTGTTTTTTTTATTTACTTTAAAACTTGTAAATTCTTATATATTTGTATGCTTATATGTAAATATATGTAATAAATGCTTGTAATTATTAAATGCTTATAAATACTTGTAATAAATGCTTGTAATTATATAAATGCTTATATATATTTAAATACTTATATAAATCTTGTATATGTGTATGTAAAATATGTAGGCCCTTGTATGTATTTGTTATAAAACCGAAAGCGGACATAACAAACCCAAAATTTCTTAGTACATGTAGGCCCTTGTACATATATTCATTTCATAGTATATGTATGTATATATTCAAGTTTGTGTATGCGATTAAAATAACTTAATTATATATGCCTCCAATACATATAAGTTTTGTATAAATAATCTATAAATGCTTATCCTTTATTAGATTTCCCCACGTTTGACATCTCCAAGCAAGGACCAAGCACAAGAGTCCGTTCACACTGAACAACCCCAAGGTCTGACCGCACGGATCAACAAGTACAAGATGCCCACCAAACGGGGAAAAGGCGTGGGGTCGTCCGACCCACGAAGCAAGTACAAGATACCCACCAAATGGGGCAAGGCCTAGGCCCGTCCGAACCCATTGAGGAAGAAAAAGGGGAACTAATCAACTCCGGAGAACACTTGGACCCCTAGCGACGACTTCGAGCGGATCGAAGTGAGGAAGGCTCGAGAACAATTTGAACGTGAATTACGCCATGACCCTGATTATGATGCAGAAGGCGAGGAGGTAATTATATGATTTCATGTTTTTATTTAATTACATTTCTATTAAAACCATCACCATTAAACTCATAATGTTTATATTCAGGGGGCATTGGCTCAGATGGAAGAGTTGATGTCACAAACGTGCCGAAGACGCACCCGAACCGACCGCGACGAACGAGCAATGAGCCATCAAGGAAAAGGAAGGGGAGCGGTGGCAAACGAGGTGATAGAGGATTGAACAAGTTTCCAGACGACATATATGTCATCTTAGAAGTCAGCTCAACCGGACAGCCCCAACAGCTCCTTTGGAGGCCCTATCCAAGTACCCCGAACGCAATTGGCTTTTGTGTTAGGGACCTTCTTGACGTCACTAACAAGACCTGGGCCATTGTGTCGAAGGATGATAAGACAAGAATTTGGGAAAAATGAAGACGAGGTTCCAGTTTCCTCGAGCCATCCCAGAGGCACTGATAAAGGACTATACCTTGAAGCAGGCTGCGGTCAGTTTCCGAAACTGGAGGTCCGACTTGAATACCATGTTTGCCAAGAAAGGTTTGGACCCTACAACAATGTACAAGATTACTAAAAGGGCAGTGGGCGGTCTTTATAGAGCAGAGGAAAGAGGCAGAATTCATAGCTCTGAGCGAATCCAACTCCGCTCTCGCAAAAAAGAATAAGTACCACCACCGTCTAGGCTCAATGGTTATTGCTTAGGCTCCCAAATGGCAACAAGAAGAGGCTCTAAGAAGGGGAAAGGGTTTTCTAGCCTGTCCAACAAGTTTAAAGGTCCGCGGATTGGGTTCAGGCTAGAAAACCAAAGGGGAAAATGACATCGGTTTGTCCCTTTTATGACCCTCAGGTTTAACAAGTAGCAAAGAACATCTTTGTGGGGGCAGCCAAGCAACAAAAGGTAAATTCAAACCACAAGAGAGAGGGACATCCTTTGCGAGGGTCTGGGAACCCGAGCACCTGGCTGTGTTTGGGCGTATCATCCCAAGGAAGGATGGGTTGAGGGATTTGGCCCTCATGGGGAAAGGCAAGTATAAGGAAACGTGATCGATCAAGGAAGAAATGGTTACTATTGGAAGGAGGAGGCTAAGAAAGAGTTTTTACAGAGTTTATGGGGAAAAATTGGGAGACAATCCTAATCCTGAGTTATCAAAACTGGCATGCGGTCGTGTCAAGTCAACAAATAATAAACACTCAGGCACCCCCGATGCGCTAGTCTCAGTGGTGTCCCAACAGACCGTTGCCAGGTACCAAGCATGTACGTCTACGGGAATAAGGTTAAATTTTCCAGTTGACGCCATTTTTTATTTCCAGTGGCTTGCTCCCTAGTCATAAGATATGGCTTTAAAACAATCACTGTTTTAAAGGGAAGTAGCCACGGGCAAAGTGATCCCAGGACCAAGTACCAACGGTGCTGACTTTCCTAAAAAAACTACTGCAGAGTAGAAGAAATCGACCGTCATCCAAGGATATGAGGACGAGATTTTAGACATCCCCGGCCTCGAGGACATTGAAAAAACTCGAAAAGTCCATAAACAATTTCATTCTTTGGCCTGGGTGAGACGCCAAGCTGAGGGACCCGCCACCGTCCTTGCAAGATTAGCAGTTGAGGAGTCATCAAGACCGACGATCCTTTTCCCGAACCCACCCCATCACCAACCATTCACTTTGGGAGCCCACCTGGGTCTCCTCCCCAACCCAAACACCTCCGCCACCTCCTTTCACCTCCACCAAGTCATCACCTCGGCCACCTCCGTCACCTCCACCACAATCATCTGCACCAAAAACATCACCTCCGCCACCTCCACAAAAAAAACCCACACCTTCCCCCAACCAAAAGATCCTAAACAAACACCAAAAAAGCCACCAACGCCGTCAAAGAAGAATTTTCCAAACCCCAAGTTGATTTCCCCTTCGAGCCAAAGAAGAAAAAAACTGGCAACCAGTTTTTTGAAAGGAATAGGGAAAAAAACCCGCACTAAGTAAAGTCCTGGGTTTGTCTGAGCTCATTTACGAATCAGCGCAGTCGGTGCCTAAAAAAAATTCCCTAAAAAATAAAGGGGTCCCAAACCCTTGGGAAGACTACAAGTCTGTGCCAAAAAATTTTATGTGGGGGGAAAGCCCCCCTACTGAGTTGGGAGAAACTCCAAAAGGCCCCAAACCAAATTTAAAAAAAGTTTCATGAATGGAAACATGAGAGCCTCTACTGCGGGCATTCACAACATCGACATGTCTATACCACTAAGGAAATTTCAAAGTGAGCATAATCTATGCATGATTAGCTTTGAAGACATAACTTTATAATACAGTATAGTGATTAGAGCACACCTTGTTTTTTTTTTTTGATCGATTATCGAGTTGACACCAGATTAATTAATATTTGAAATAATCACACTCGAAAGATTATAGTGCTCGGTCCAATCCCTGGGCACGCTGGCACCAGTTTCATGGACGTGTCAGTCAGCGAAAGTGTCGAACTTGTGCAGTCTCCAGGTAGCTCTGAAACATTGTCCGGTGGTCATCAGGCCAGCAGCCTGCTGCTGATCTGCGGCGGAGGTCTTATCACAAAATTTCAATTGGATCATAGACACACAGTGCATATATCAAAATGGAGAAACACTAAAGAAGAATCAAACAGTGTACCACCAAAACAAGGTAAACATATAAAACAAGAGTGTGATGCTTGTACCTTACAGTAGGAAAACCATGCCTGTGCTTCAAATCCAAGACTTCATGGAGAAGAAATGGTGCAACAATGGTGGAGCGTGGGGAAAACACGTGCCTCCTAATGGGTGTGCTCTGTTTAAGACATGGGATGACAGAGGGGTGGAGAGGATGAAAATTTCCTAAGATTTTGTGAATAAGTTATTTGAGCGGTCAAGGGATTCAACCGGCGCAAGGCAAAAAGACCATGTTTTGAAGGGCTCCCACCCAGGTTCAAATTACTGGGTACGCACACTTTATTCTGGATTATTCCAGGATTTTCCGGCGCTAACGCATTAAGGGTAGACGGCGTTCCCTGACAACGGCCGCCTGTGGTGACTTCGTGAACATCAAGATTTGCCGGCTCAGTCTTTCAAGGTGCTGCTCATATGGTAAGAGTTTGCGGCGTGTTGTTCGTAGGGGCGAAAGGTGTTGCGTGTGAGTGTCCCCCCTGCGTTGTAACCGTGTACTCAAAAATCGAATGTGCCTACATATGATAAGGGTTTGCGTGTGTACTCAAAAATTGAAGTGCCTCATACGGGTAGGAGTTTGCGTGGCGTGTGTTTCGTAGGGTGAGTGTGCGCACTGGATTGAAGTTGTCCTTATTGTACTGTGTACAAAAAAAAAAGATAGTTTCTTTGTGAGTGGGAGCTAAAGGCGTAAGTCAAGTGATTCAGCTGTAGCAATATGTACCTGAGATTTGGACAAATACACCGTCCATAAAAACACAAATGTATTATGGAGCGTTAAACACGTGAAAGCGAGCACACAAAAACCTTCTGGTGCAGATCTAACCATGATTTTGCATTAGAAAGTCAAAAAGTGAACAAAATTTCATATTAAGGTCTCTTGAGACAGCTCCGCTCTAACCACGCTTTTTAGCCCAGTTCTAGTTTTTTTTAGCCAAACGGATTCACTCACGCACACAAGCTCCAAGGAAAAAAGTGGAGTTGAGAGACCCTCTAAAGAGATGCTTCACAAAACCTAGAGTTCGTGGAGCTGCTCTACAATTGGAGTTTGTGGAGCTAGTTCATGGAGCAGTCCCTAAACAGGCTCTAAAACGAGGTTGGAGCGGCGGTCACTCTGTTCTCTTTAGTTGCTCTTACTTTTTGGGTTAGGTTTAGGATGACCATCCATTGCATGTCAGAGTAATTGTGATTTTTCAAGTCTTTCGTTTTTAGTCTTAAAAAAATTCCACCAGATTTTTTTTAGTTGTTTTATAAACGAGAGCTCGTAGAAAATTGCCTATAAAGGATTTGTATCACCCAACGCCCATCTACATGGTCATATGGGCTAGTTAGTTTGGTCCTAATGGGCTCAAAGAGTCGTTTCAGACGTATAGATACTGGGCCTCTTGGCCATTTGACCCTAATCTATGAGGTTATTTTGGGCTCACTAGTACATCACCAACAAATATATACTGTATGTTACAATGGAAGAAAAAAATTATCAATGCTAATGAAAAATGAGCACATGAGTGTATATATCTATTTATTTTTAAATCCTTTCTAAAAATTAAAATCTATGTTTTAACTTTATAAATGACTCATGACATCTATACTAATAGAAGTTAGTTATTAATTTAAGATGTATAATATATAAGAAAAAATGACAGGATCTATACAATATAAAATTAATTTTACTCATCGCACCATGTTTTATATTGAAAATTTGACACTAAAGATGGAACCAGTAGTACCTTTTCAAAAAACATAAACACTATTTGTGCAAAAAAATAGTTTACATACATCAATCAAATTAAAATAAAGATCCACTTGGTTGACGTAAAAGAACTAAAGTGCTAAATCGAGCCAGGAGTGGTCATCAATGTGAGTGAAGTGTGGTCCTATTGGGTGAGTCCACGACATGGGCCATTGGCTTAGCACACTAACAAATCCAATAAATAATATCCAGCTACGCGTTATAGAAAGTCTAAAATATAAATAGAACATGTCTTCCAAATAATATATGCAATAACCATATTATTTATAGTTTTGGTTATTTGTTTGTTCTAAATGCAAATCACATAATTTAATATTTTTATTTTATTGCTAACCTCGAGAGTTTGCAGGTAATAAGAAATGTTAAATAAAGAAAAATTCATTTATTTCATTTCAGCCGGCACTGTTGGTCATGGTACGCTCATTCTCGAGGGGCCGAGACCTCAGTTCGAATCCTGGAATTGCTAAATATTTTTGGGGCTTTTCGGGCTGGAGGGTTCGGCTAGAGTGTGCCAATGCTGCATTGGGTTTCAGCTAGAAGCGGACCAGGTTGTGCAGATAGGGCCGGCAAAAGCACAATGTGGTACCTGGAGCACATGTGGTACTGGAGGCTAGAGTGGGCCGCGAACAAGTGGCCCTGCAATGGAGAGTCGAGTAGACGATTTGAATAGACTTGACAGAAAAAGAGTCTAAAATCTTAACCTCTTTATTATTAGGTATAGATACATTGAACCTATATTTATATTTTTTTTTAATAAGAAAAAAATGTGTTTCCCTAAACAAAAAGTAAAATGTTTCGGCCTTTGAATTTTTGCATTCAATTTCCCCAATTTTCTTGTTTATATTATATGGATTGTGGTTGGTCCGACTAAAGATGGCAAAGGTTTTTTGTACCCAATGGGTAATTATCCAACCATAACCCAAGCCATTTAGGATAAATTCATACCATAAGAAACCAATGCCCATGTATGGGTATTAACTTTGTACCCATTGCACATGCCTATATAAGGAAGGTTTTGGTTACAATGGGTTCCCAAGCCGAGAAAACAGACGTAAGATTGCATGGTATTATCAATTTCTTTGTCACACAAAAATATTGTATATATAAAAGAATATAAACGTATCAAAACATAATGATGCACATGGATTGTAGAACATATGTAAAGGAATGATGGAGTGTTTTCATATTCCCCCATCTACAAGATAGAATTTCTAGTTGGCATAATAAATCAGTATGCTAAGAGCTAAAACAACACTCTCTGCATTATGCGGATCCTTCCCAACCAGATGAGATGAAAGTGAACTGTTCAAGTCAACAGTCACAGACAAACATCACAATCAACGATATTGTTCCTTTCCTATTATTCTAAATGGGACTAGTCTTGTCTTATGCATTCTGATAGGGACATGCGTACCATCAATAGCAACACTCATGTAGTTCTGCAAGTGAGAAAAATTACTAAAGATTTTGGATGTATTTTAGATGGTATTAAGAAAGTGTAACTATATGTATGAACCCACCTGAAAGAAAGGGCATAAATCTGTTTTCATATTCATGAAGCAAGTTTCTTAGCCCTGAGAAAGTTTTGCTATAGTTCTAAATATTTCAGAGCCTCCATCATAAATCTTCTGTGCACCAATTCTCCGTATCCTTCGATGATCCTTTAAAACCTTTAGCACTAGGAACGAAGAGTTATCCCGGTATTTTCACTTCCGTCGAGAAAGGGCATCACAACAGGGAGAAGAACAAAGAATAAGCTCCTCATCTTCTTCTTCCTCTTGCAACAAAAAATTCCTAGCATGCTCTCCTAATAGAAGGCATCTAGTGTTACAAAATAAAAAGATTTTTATTATAACATATATAAACAATATAGAAAATAAGTCTAATAGACAACCTAAATATCTAGAAATAAACAAGTCAGAAAATAAATCTAAATAGACAAACTAGCATATAAAAAGTAACAAACTGAGACTAGGATGATTTTGCCTGTTGCATTATATATATGTAAGCATTAAAAAAGGAATAAGATGTATATGAGACTATAAATACATCTTATTTCTGTGTTACAGATGACAGTAGATGCACAGCACTACAGTGGTGTGTGTGTGTGGGGTGGGGGGTGGGGGAGGGGGGGGGGGGGGGGGGGGGAGGGAAGGGGAAGGAAGGGGGACTAATGCAGTACGTAATCATTGTACACGCATCAAGAGCAAAAAACAACAGTGGGGGAACTAAACCTGACATAGTGTCACCCATTCCCAAGACAGTAGCAGAAAATCACTCCTACAAAAGCATCATCCTCATCATCGTCACATCCAGAAATTCTAATAGACACTAACCATTTTTACTTGTTTAAAAGTTTGCCAATTGAAGCTTTATAATTTCCCCATGGATCATTTGTACTGAAAAGATAAGCCAGCTATGACCTTATTAGTCAGAGAGATTTAAGCAAGCACTTTCTTGAATTTGTTGTTGCTAGATGATGTGTGAGAATATATTCAGTTGCATTCTCAGATATAAAAGAATTTTGTACTCTGTTCAATGAGTCAGAATCCAACACCAACATGTAGATGCACATATGACACGATTTGGCCAAGCAGCCTGTGTAAGTGATCTTGCATGTTTGCAAAATCAAAACTGATAAGGACATGAACTAGAGATAGATGGATTTAAAGCAGATCGACCCGGATAGCCGCCTTCCTCGGGACTATCTTATAGTCTCTTCTTTCTTGACTCCGATGGATACATGATGGTCCCCTTTAATAGAGACGACTTACTTGACCCTTAAGTAATATCCAAACCGAGATCAATCCAACTTATCTCTTTCCCTAACAAACCAAAACCACAACAAACCAATCTAATCTGTTTGACACTTTACATCGGTACTGTTCACCGCACAGATACCACGTGGGCCCCTAGCCTGGCTCCACACTTGCCATAACACTACTCCACCCCTCCAAGACAGCTCATCCTCGAGCTGTGGCGATGCTGGGGGGTCTGCATGATAAGGTTGTAGGGCCAGCGATGTGCTTGGCATACAAGTAGGCCCTCAGCGCGTCCATGTTTGCGTAGCGCGCGGGACGACGCCCATGACTATACTTAAGTGGCGCATCAGTCCTCGACGATGTAGCAAACACGTGCCGACGTCCACCAGTTCCGGAACATGGCAGTGCCCTCGTAAGACCTTGCGAAGCGCCACGCTGAGGTCGGGCATGCCAGTAGAACGAAGGATCTGTCAGGACGTCGCAGGTGCAGCACCTTACTCTCAAAGCCCACGTAGGCGATAACCGATGGCCTCTGGAAATCTGGGTCATGCCATCCTGGCTTCAGAAGTTGGTGGGACCTGCTCCAGCACCATGTGCAGGCGCCGGCCTTCTCGGACAATTGCCGCCTGCTCTGGGGTCACGATGTCCTTGGTGACCCTTATTGCGAAGAATCAGCGCTAGGCCCCCACCTTGACGGAGAAAGTCAAACTACTTGGGCTGCTGGACGCTCCGCAGTCCCCGCGGTGTGGCGGCACATTGCGCAGACAGCGTAGCCCACCGGAGTGGCCACCAGTTGTCAGTTTGTGATTACCTGGGCGGCAGTGTCGATGGCCATAGTCGCCCTACCAAGGCCTTCATGGGAACCAAGAGGGCGGCTGAAGCGACCATGGCGCGGTGGGAGACGCTGTTGCCCGCACTTTCTTCGCTTGCTGCAATTCCTCCGGGTTGCAATGCGCTCGACAATAGCAAAATCTCAACCGCTGTTTATGGCGGAGAGTTGCATGAGGCTGCGTCAAGCTTGCTTCCATCGGCCCAAAGGAGCGAGAAAGTGGTGCCGCCAAGGATGGCTATCACCCGTGGATGTCTCTGATACCAATTGATATGGAATTGCTAAGGAAGATGGATTAGCAGATCGACTCCCAGATACAGCCTTCCTCCGACTATCTTTGATCTCTCTCCTGCTTAACTCTACTTGATACATGATGGTCTCTTTTATAGAGACAACTTAACTTGACCCTTTCTTATTTAATTTCTTTCCTTAAGTAATACCTAACCGAATCCTCTAACTTATCTCTTTCCTAACAAAACCAAACCAAACCAATCTTATCTGTTAGGTACTGTTCCCTACGCGACAGTACCTATTCATGAACACAACAACGTGGCCCCTAGCCCGGCTCCACACTCAATAACAATTGCCCATAACACAAACAAAGTCTTATAATTTAGCAAGCTGCTTGTAACTCAATTGGATAGGAGCAACTATTCTACTGGAAACAAAAATCTAATAGAATCATAAATTGTACATGCCACTAGAATTATGTTGTCTCTTACATCTAAAACCTATGGAAAAAATATAATTTTCTCAATAAAAAAAGGAAACATTGGTCCTTTTGTTACCAAAAAAAAACTTTGAATCATGATGAATATCCCACATCTGCATGTAAGCCCATGAATACTGATTCAAGTAAAACCCAACACCTCTACTGATTTCACACTTTTCTATGTAAAACACATGTCAAAGATATCACACAGCTTTTCAATGAAAATCACAGGTCAGTACTCACAAACATCTATTCAAGTAACTTGAGTCATGAGTGAATGCTTTTAATCCTGCAACATAGATTTAGTCGCAAGACCCTCCAGCAGGAAAGAAAGAACATCCAATTCATAATTCCAACACGGAATATGCTTCTTCCAAGGACTCCGGTTCCCATCCGGATTCCAACAGACCCCACAGCCGCACCAGCTGATGGAACCGCTCCCACCGCGCGGCGCACTCGTCCGTCTCGGCCACCCTCGCACTGCTACGCGCCCCCTCTCGCCGGCAGCAATCAGGACAAATCCTGCCCTCCCCTACCCAGCTACCACATACGCACTAGCGCACGCTCCGGCTGCGCGCAATTGCAGGCCCCATGCTGCTCGCATCGATAACGGATCTCACCCTCCCCAGCGCCGCCGCTACTTGCAGTACAGATTCCAACCCTCCCCGCCCTACCTCCACTCACTAAACCGCACCAGCTCATGGCTAGCACGCTGCATCATCGTCGGGACAGACCATCGCCCTCACCACCGCGCGCCACTACCTGCGTGAAACGGATTCCACCCTCCCCCACCAGGTCTCCACTCGTATACCGCATAGCCCCAGTCGCGCCTCTACTCCGCTTCTTGAATGATCATCGCCCCTTCCCACTGTGTCCGCACCCCAGTCGTACTCAGGTCTCCTGTTGCGATCCACAGCTCCATCCGCTATCGTGGCCCAAAGCTGAAGTCCGGGTACCGACCAGACGAGCTCCACAGTGTTTGAGCTCCGGCCTCTCTCTTAGCAGGACAGTGAGCTCCACCCCTCTTTGAGCTCGTGGTACACCTTCCATTTTCATCCAAGCCGCAATAGATGTGGCCTTGAAAACGCATGTTGCAAGTTTTCTATTTCCGAGTGTTTTCTATGCATTAGAGATATGTTGCAAATGCTTTATACGGATGTGCAGATGTTTTCTCCATCTGGTTTGTTGCAATATATATTTATATGAGCAAGTGTTTTTCGAAGCATGTTTGTAAGCGTTTGATCCGGATTTTGCAATTTTTGCAATAGCTACACGCTGTTTTGGAAGGTTTTTTCCTGGTGTTTTGCGAGTGTTTTCAAACATTGTTGCATAGTGTTTTTCAGATGTTTCACAGCGATTATTGGCAAATGTTTTATCTAAAAGTTACAAAATAGATCGAAATGTTGCAGGACCCCATCTGATAGCAACCCACTTAATACAGTTACTTTAATCATTGTTCGGAGCAGGGGTAGGTGAGTGGGACCAACGTTGTGGGCCGCAACAAAAAGCAGGTAGTTGGTTGCACCTTTTCGCATCGGGGCGGCCTCCACGTACCACTACTAGAGGCGTTCGATATTTAATTACCGCTCGCTCCGGACGTCCGGAAGCGCCAGTAACTTCCCTTCATGCTAGACTATTATTAGAGCTATTAATTATAATCCCTTCCATCCACAGCATCTACAAATCTACCCTCCACACCAAATGCCATCTACGTAACTAACACTAACCAATCCCACAATCCAAATGTAGAAAAAAAATACAAGACCCAAGAGAAGGACGGTATGGGAATCGGTAACCCGATGCAACACCAAAGGCATAGAGGTGACGAGCACCATCAGATCTCCACCTGCACACTACAATGCCTCCGGCTTTTGGTTCCCCGAAGAGAGTCCTGAGAAGCTATGATCAAGAAACCCGAAACCCTATCGGGAGGCGTTGACGTAGGCTCACCGATGGTGTGAACTGAAGCAACCGAGAAGTCGAAGGGGCGGGCGGTGGAGGCCGAAGACGTGGCGACAGTGTCGGCCTCAATTGCACTGCGCGATGGAGGATGCCGCTGGCTAGTTGCGAGCGCACGGGAAAGCCATCCTGGCCTTCTCAGTCATGGATTCATTGTGTGTGAGAGGACATCTGTCAGCCCAAGGAAAATGGGTCTGGGAATCTGGGATTTGCACACTATCAATAAAAGTCATCATACCATGGTGCCTATGATTTGCGAATAACAAAAAATCCTTTATTACTTCCCTATACTCAAGGCAAAAAATATTTCACAATACCTCCTTTCGTGGACCTAGTCCATTTTTTGGTCGCATCGCTTATTAGTCAAAATGAGCTCACGCGCCAAATACTTATTTATCAGATTTCATGCAGGTAAACATCCATCAAGTCAGCCCAGGTGCTCTATATGGAATATCAATACATATCCTCTCCTTTTTTCGTGCACTATAACTCCCCTGCCTGAACTGTATGAGACCTACTGGATTCCCTAATACTCATAATCTGGAATATGCAAGTTCTCTAACACTTTTTGCTAACCAGTTGTCCAAGCCATTTCCATATCCAACTGTGCCAGTGATTACAGGATATCCTTAGATGGATGCCTCAAAAGAAGTACTCTACACCACCAAAAACATTTACATGCAACTTTTCACCTAGCTTACAGTTCGTCGCCAAACCCAGCAAGGCTCTAGAAGTATCCAACCACAGGCCAACCAAATCCCGCAGAGCGTGGAAAATGAAGAATCTATCCCCATCTCATCAAAAGCCTTCAATGGAGACTCATCAGAAGAGCACTCGCCGCTGCGGATCAGACAGCCAGGTACTCTGCTTTTTTTTAGATAATGGATAAAAACAATCCAGCTTTATCTATCCTTAGATAGATCTGGCCACTTATTACACACTTGCTAACAAGTTCACACCCAACTTGCACTCCACGTGCACAATAAAAACTGAACAGGAAAGGTTTTTTTTTGACTAAATCAAACCAATATGTCTATGTCAAGCCATCCATTGGAACTAAAAAAAATGTAACGGCCGACGTCTCAATATGCCGCGCCGTAGATGTCAAAACATTTATGATATCTCACGAGCCGCGCAAAAGTTTGCCCATTGAGAAGCCAGTGAGTTCATCTGAATAGTACCTGCAAAAGAGAATGTTTGGTCTGTATATATCAAAAACCACCCTCATTTCTGTGTATCCAAATAGCCCCATATTGCGTCTGCCTGGTTAATAACAAGAGTTAGACTTTTGTACCCCAATTTAGACCAAATTTAAAAATAAATCATCTAGATTGGACGGAGACTTAAACCAAAAAGTATATGGACCGAAACCCCACAAGAAACTAGCATAAAAAGCACACACCAAAGAAGTGATGATTAATTGACTCCCTTGGGACTACAAAAACAGCAAAACGAGTGTCGCCGTTCCAATTTCTCTCGTCAAATTATCTTTGGTTAGAGGAACCTTTCTTTTAAATACCAACAAAAAAAATTTAATCATCATTGGAAGCTTGTTTGCTAAATGTCCGTGACACACGCACTCCATTATTAATTAAAGCAGTTTGCATCGACTTGACTGTAAAAAAACCCCAGAGGCGTAAAGCCTCAAATGAACAGCATCTCTTTCTGTGAAAAGTTAACCAGTTCCTTAAACCAGTACTCTACTAATATTTATAAACATAGCTCCTACTGTGGTGCTTAGAAGAAATGACGACTCATCTCATCTTTAACTCTAACCTTCCTCAGGCTTGTCTGGTTTTTTGGTAGACCCGTACCACTATGAGAATGGATACACTCCTCAAGAAAAGATGGTGTGCACTAATTCTTCGTAATTTTATTTCCAATCCAACCTTCCTGATTCTTTACTATGGCAAAAAAGTTTTACCACCATGAGGTACTATGGAAGGCGTGAAAATGACAATCCGCTTCCAGCAAAGATCTGGACTTCCTTGACAGGTTCATCATGCATTTGCTGCGCACAGAATCTCCATCATCAATAACCAGATCATAAACACTGCAGCACAATAACACCTGGGGCAAATTCATGCTCTACCACCAAGGAGTTGGAACTGTTTCTGAACCCACTAATCTGCCACAACAACTACACAATGCCAAGGTATGGCTTCTAACAATTGCAGGAATGCCAACTCTACACCTCCGGCTGTGGTGGATACAAAACACAGGTGGAGGTGTAGAGTTGGCACCTGCAACCTGAATGTTGGTGCGTCAACGTGGTTGCTCCCTGTTACAGAGGTCGTCATACCTGTATTGATGGTTGATTTCCTGTGTTGTGGTTGGGAGGTTGGCCACGGGGAAGATTGGCCCAAGGAATTCCACAGGGATCACCCTATGAATTTCGTGTATGACAAAGTAGGACCTTATCAACAAATCACATAAGGTGTCCTCACAGATATACTTAGGCTATTTAGGAAGCTTTACATTCGCGTACTTTTTCGCTTGTAACTAAGTTCCATCTGAAAAAAAAGTTCCATTTGTATTTCGTTGTCCCACAATAAATACCTTTGTAATTTTCCCCCTGTATAAATTTGTTTAATGACTATTGTCAGAACCTGAAGAACATTGCTGGCCAATACTCACGAGCACTTTGCTGCCTTTGTTCGAAGTCAATAGTAACTTAGCGTGCATTTTTCATCATGCGTGTAAATGTAGTACAGATCGATATATACAATTTATGGATTAAGAAATGAAGAACTGTTTAATGATATCATCATTCTAAAGATAAAATTACAGGTATCGTCAAAGCAACCTATTTTAATCTATCTATTAAATATAAAGAGTGAAGGAATTATAAAATAGCTATCACCTAAAAATTTTCTGTCCACCTAACATCTTCAGCCTCGTCAGTGTTTTGATTTTCCAATCTGAATGCTATATTTCAATCTGACAGATGAGCCAAGCGTGACATCCCATACATACACGCATGTTTCTACCGTTGCCGACCGTTCACAAATCTCTTCCGTCTTTTCGTTTTTTTTACAACCACAAAAAAAAAACCGTATACCCAACCATACGATCGGTGTGATTTATATGTTTCCTATCTATCCTTCTAGTCCTTGGTCAGGAATTTAAGCCAGCTAGTCCAAGCCTGTCCCTAGCCAAGCCAAGAGGGACTTATTTGGTTGCATGCACTATTTAAGAGCCTAGCTAGTAAGGTAGTGTGTTGGTTGGTTGTTTAGTTTGGATAAATCACCTCTTCTTTGCCCAGGTTACTTGTCACACCCGTTTTTAAGGAACAAAAACAAGTGCGATAAAAGACTCATGCGTGCACCCTAAGGAATAGTCACCCCCAACCCCGCTCCCCCCGCCACAACGCACCACAAGAATTGACAAATCATGAAAGTACCATCACAGTGGTATATTACATCAGCGAATAAATATCCATTACAAATCTGAACAAATAACTTTAACTAAACAAAGATATCCGCGTAAGCTCCAAAGAGACTGGTTGACATCCAAGTCTAGTAGGGGGGGGGGGGGGTGGGGGGGGGGGGGGGGGGGGGGGCTCATACAGGTAATCATCAACCCAATCTTCATCTGTGGTGTGGAAAGCAAGGTGAGCACATATGTAACTCAACAAATATAACAACCGGTTTCATGAAGCTCCAAAAGGGAATGCATGGTTCATAGCGGTGAGCATTTTAAGTAGATCCAATCATATTAATATCAACAATTGCAACTGTAATTTGCAAAAGCTCATATAGCCATGACACAAAAGAAAATGACCATGAATATAATAAATAAATAACACTTGCATAAGCCACATAGAAATAAGAACCCCAAAAAATATTTTGTTAGTTTTCCGAGCCGCTCGTTCCCGTGAGCACGCTACATGATAGTTTTTACTCTGATCAGAGATGTACAACATTACCCACGAGTCCTGTTGCCCCGATGCCCGGTTAATACTCCCAAAAACACTGCCAAGGTAGCGGCAGGTACACTATGAAGCCTTCCAATGGTTGTCTAACAAGTCAGGGCTGCAAGGTTCGTCGGCAGGGGATGTAGAAGCCAACCTGTCTACGGTCACACATCCCTTCGCGACGTAAGCTCATGAAATTAGGAACCACACTATACCCGTCTTGCAACCTCCTATTTTTGCGCCATAAAGGTAACCACTTAACAGGCTAGAAAAGATCCCCCTACTGAGCTAAAGCCAGATCCATATACCCTCGTGGTTGTAGCTGTATATCCCAAGATTTTGGCCGACAGATACGCACCTATAATCTAATGTTGCTAAAAAAGCGAGTTTTATCATTATTGCATATATCATCTAACACATTAAGATCATGTAAACATTGGATAGAGCACTAGCAACTAATTATATAATGGTGATCAAATCATAGGTGTCAAGGTAATCAAGATATCATCTCTAGGATCAAACTATGGGTAAACAAGGAATATCATCGCATATGAGTTACATTATTTGTGAATAGGACAACAAGATAAATCCCGATGTATACTTGCCTTCGTCGAAGAACACTTGCTGATCTCTGCTGGTCTTGGATCAAAGAAAAAACTCCGGCTCTTCAACTGGTGGGCCCTCAACGACCTAAACCGATCTAACAATCTCAAACACCACTCAATCAACGGGCAATCATACACGAAGCAAACAATACTATGAAATAGAACATAACAAAGTCACCCAACAGATACTAAAACAAGTATGAAAATTTATAAAACTGATCTAACGGATTGCTACGATCTCATCGACGCTTCGGAGCATGAAAAACGGAGCTAAAAACGACGAAGTTACGAATTAAAACAAGTTTCACCTATGCAAAGATATTAAATAAATATCTATCACAATTAAAAATTTTCAATCTAATTTAACAGTAGAAATAACATAAAGATAAATTATTACGAATCAACGCAATCGAATGGGTGAAAATGGATTTAAAATGAGAGAGTTTATACACATTTGAAATAGAATGGCAATTCTGTAAATAGATAAATTTTATTTATTTTCAATAAAAGAAATCCGACGATATTACGCTTTTCCCGGTGGCAAAGGCGTAATTAATAATGAGGCAGCAATAGATTGCGGTTGAGACTGGAAAATCTTTCAGGGGCTCCATTAGCAAGATTCCAAGCGAAAGGGGTATCGGTATCAGATTCGACGGAGTGAGATTAGAAGGTGATGGGAAGAACAAGGCTCGCCGGTAGACAGAAGCTGGCGCGGCGGTCCTCCATGGCCGGAGCGGTTGAGCTCGGCGGCGCAAACGGTTTCTATCCCCGTGGGCCACGGTTTGCAAACCGAGGGCCCCGGTAAGAGAGAGGATGTGAGCCGCCTGACCTCAACTGAGTCCTTCATGAGGGCGGAGGAGAAGCAGGGGAGTCCGGCTACGATGGATAGCGGTAATCCGGGTTCCCTGAACATTGTTGACGGATAGTGTTATGGAGCGAGCAGACCTTTGAAACAAAGCAGACTGGTGAGGGTTTTCGTAGGGTCTCATACCTTTCCTCGAATGTAAGGAGAGAGGCCCGAGGCGACAGAGATCTCGCACGCGCTCCAATGGCGGCGAGCCGGCGGATTCAGCCTCGGGGACGACACTAGCGAGCTAGGGCGAACCGAATAGATGGGAATATGGAGCGGTGATCATGCGGTGTTGCCTATAAGAGTCATCCTCCAGGCGGATTAGGGGATTAAATCCCGAGAAATTTTGGGAAGAGGAGAGAAGGAAATCGTGTCCGATTCCTGCCAGGTGCTCGCTTGGACTCAACGAAGCCAGGGGAGGGATTTGGGAGGCGCTGCCGGGTACATTGGTCAGCAGGCTGACGAGGGGAGTCACACAAGTATTTGATTTCGACTACTGTAGCAACGCGAATCCCTGAAGATAAAGGGATTTGAGGCGACTCGGCTATCTCTGTGTTCTTCAACTGAACATAGGAAGAAGATGAGGGAGGCGCTGACGCGTCGGGGCCACATCGTCACGGCACAATGAGGAAGGAGGCGGTTTCTCCCCGCTCTGGTGCCTTGGTCAGCTGGCCCAGAGAGAAAGGAGGGAAGGGAGTCAAATGGCCGACTGCGGCTAGGCCGAGTACAAAGATAGGGGATAGGGAAAAGACCAGCCTCGGCATGGGCCAACAGGCCACAAAGAGTTGAAGAGGAGGGAAAGAAAGAAAGAGACTTTGACAATTACCAGAATTGATTTTCAAATGAATTTCAAAACAAATTTTGGAAATAATAACTTTGAGTAAGTTTTCAATCCCCTCCACACAAAACAGAAATGCTCCAGCATGAATTCTCATTCATTGCCTATATGTACAATTTTTAATTCCCCAAAACAATATATAGTTTAATTATATTCGAATGATAACAAAAGAAGTCAATAATTAAATCAATTTAATGTTTTTCAATAACAATAGCAAATTTTGGAGTGTTACAAATCTACCCCCACCCTTAAAAGAATCTCGTCCTCGAGATTAGCTGCTTACTCAAACAACTGCGGGTATGATTTTCTCAAATCATCTCTCTTTCCCAACGTTACTTCTTCCCCACCCCCCACTTCTGCCTCAGAGTACCGATTCCACTGAACTTTTTACACATTCTAATTACTCTTGCTTCTGGTTACTCCTTTCTGCCATTTCAAGATCTAACTGATACACTTCATAAGTCAAATCATTAGCAATATTAAGATCAGCTAGAGATATTGCTCTTCTGGTACTTTACTACCAAACACTTCTAAGTTTGACACAATGAAACACATCATAACTCCAGTAAAATTCTCAGGCAGTTCTACCTGATAAGCAACTTCACCATGTCTAGCTAAACCTTTAAAAGGTCGCAACAGCCTTTGGTGCCTAGCTTACCTTTCTGTTAAAACTTATTACACTTCTCATTGGTGAAAACCTAGAGATAGACATAATCACCTGATATTAAAGAGACAAGTTATCTCTTCTATTATCTCATAACTCTTCGTCTCGACTAGTGCCTATCTCAAACTTTCCCCGGATCACTCTCACGAGATTCCACAGCATCCTCTAAGACATTCAGCACCAACACTGTGTCTCACCTGTTGATTCCAAAACCATGGCGTTCTACACTTTACACATACAATGCCTCAAATGTGCATCTTGATGCTCTGGCTGGTTAAACTGTTTGTTGTATGAGAACTCTGCATAAGCCAAACTCCTGAATCCAGCCCCCTAAAACTACACCATAACAGCAAAGCACAAGCTCTTCAACATATCTTCTAATTATCTGATGTAGTTTCTTTCAGCTTTGACCATTTCGTTTGAGGATGATTATGTGGTACTAAAGTTCAACTTAGTTCCCAATAGCTCTATGTACCACTGTTCCAAAAATTTGAAGTGAACTGAGTAACCATCTAGCAGACACAATCTTCTTTGGAACTCCATGCAAACATACTACCGTTCCATATACAACTCTACTAACCGAAGCACCATTGTAAACTTTGTCTGACTGGTAAAATAGTGACTAAACCTTGGCAGACCGATCAACTATTACCCAAATAGAATCATAACCACGCTGGGTACGGGTAACCCAACAATGAAATCGCCCTACTACCAACTTCTTCCCACTTCCATTCAGGATCTCATAGGTTGCAACAACAGCAGGACGTCTGAAGATGTTTCAGCTTAAACCCTCTGACAAGTATCACACAAAGCCTACAAACTCAGCTACAACTCTTTTAAAAATCCCACCCACCAAAATTTCATCCATTCACATCCATATAATACAATCTTTAGTACAACCAGGGTGAAAAGCATAAAAGCAGCAACTCATGAGCTTCACGCAAAATCATTTTGCCTTACGCATTATCATCAGGTACACATAAACGATTTTCCAAACCACAAAGTTCCATTAATCACCATGCGGAAAAGCCCAGGTTGACTTACCAATTAATACACCCCAGATTCTCTGCTATCGCTCCTTTAGCATCTCATCCTCAACTGACCTTTTCGATCTCCTGTTCAAGTGTAAGGTTCCAACCCCAACTCTGCTGCATTATTGACAAAGAAACCCAAATTCAAGCATTCACACTCATCACAACAACTCATCTGACATGACTTAGCCATAAGCAACTCATGAACTCCCACTCTTCCTACTGAGAGCAATCTGCAACCACATTACTTCCCAGGAGATTAATCACATCTAGATCATAATCCTTGATCAGTTCAACCATACTGCGTTGTCTCAAGTTCAAATCAGGCTAGGTGATAGATATATTTAAACTCTTTAAAGATCTAGTATAAATGTCACATTTTATGGCCCAATCAGATAGGTTCTTCCATATTTTCAAAAGCATGTACTCAACCCCCGCAGCAAGTCTAATCATAGAGTAGGATAATTCAATCATGTTACCTCAACGTGCCTGGATGCATAAGCAAACAACCCTACCTTCTTGCATAAGAACACATCCCAAACCAGTAACGAGAATGCACTCACAATGAACAGAAGAAACTCTTACCTCAGAATCTGGCATATCAACACAGGTGTTGTAGAGTCAACCTCATTCTTCAACTCTTCCAAGAATTGGCCTTGCATTGATCAGACCACACAAACTTGGCATTCTTCTCATTAAGGCTGTCATAGTTTGCGATTTTTGAAAAACTTCAATTGAATCTTCTAAAGTCACCAGCTAAACCTAGACAACTACGAATCTCATATCGCTAGTTGGTGGTTTCCAATTCAATACATCCTCTCACCTTGCTGGGACGAACAAGAATACCTCCATTAAGAACAACAAACCAATGGAACGAAACTTCCTTCAACCAGAACTCACACTTGCTTTGTCTTTAAGCATACAACTTTTGTGTACCTCTAAGCTTCTGTCAATAACCATTCTCAGATGTCAGCAATTTCTTCCTTCTTCCTCCTTTTAGAGAACCAGTATATCATCAATGAACACAACCACAAACTTATCCAAATAGTCCATAAACAACCTTATTCATCAGTACATAAAGTATTCAGGAGCAATGGTCAATCCAAATGACATAATTAGTATACTCATCCCACAGACCATACCTTTGATGGTGAAAGCTGTTCTATGGAATATCCACAAGCACAGGATCATCAATGAATGATAATCCAGAACGAAGGATCATTCTTTGAGAACACACAGCACCTCTCAACTGATCAAACAAATCATCAGTCTAGCAAATGATACTTTGTTCATGGATGGAAAACACATTGAGGCGATCTATAATCAAACACACAACCACAGACTACCATCTTTCTTATCAACAAAAAATACTATTGCGCCCATGGGGAAGAACTAGACGAATGAAACACCTTTTTCTTGCAATTCTTTATTTGTATTCTTAAGTTCTTCTAGTTCTTTTATTCCACATTCTATACTGGTCGTTTAGCTATGGTCAGTACCAGGTAATAACTTCATAAGAATTCAATGTCTCGGTCATGTGGCATAACCTCAGTTCATCTGGAAAGACATCCTGGAATTCAATTCACCATTGGATCACACTGATTAATTCCATCATCAACTGATTCACAACGGCTGACTCCTGCTGCCTGCATAACTACGTCAACACTGATCAGGTCACTTCCTTCCGGTGTAACAAGAGATATCGTCTTCTGCTTGCACTAGATCCATGCCCGTGTGCTTTCATCCAATCCAACCCACAATCACCTCAATACAAGAACTGTCTCAGCACACTAACTAATCAAAAAGTCTACCCCCTTAACGGTTAGATTAACTGAGGGTCAATTATGACAACATGTATAGGTCCCTCCGGGTGAACTAACTAACAAGTGGTTCTTCAAATCTACATGGGTAAGCTATGTATGGTACACAAATGCTTGCGAAATAAAAGTATGCGATGCTCCAGAATCAAAAAGAACAGACGGGTGAGTGATTTCAACGTCCCAACAAACTTCTGGGGCCTGAGCTGACGCAACGAAACAGATTCACCCTTCCCGAGTTAGAGTCCCTTGAGTTTTCCTCTGCTACCACTTTATTGTTCTGTTTCTGCTTTTTTGGGAAACAGCTATGACATGTGCCAGGTTTCTCCACATCGATAGCAATCCCCTTGGAGTGCTGGGTTTAGTGAAACTATTTTTTGATGTAGAGTTTGGGGAAACCTGGACAGGGTATGGGTTCCACCTGAAATGATAAGCGGCGCTGCTGATTCTGAGCATTACCCTGCTGGAAAAAAAAAGGTCTTTGCTGATTCGGTTTTGCGTTTCCCCACTGGCTAACAGGCCCTTGGTACCTTGCTGAGAAGTGAAAGGAGTGAAGCGGGGCAGTATTGCCCCCAGATGATTGTGCCTCATCTTCCTTTTCCCTTGCCCATGTCCTTCCCGCTCAATTGCCAAGACATGAAAACGGTTCACCACGTCTAAAAGTTTGATACAATTACCCTTCAACGGGCAGTCTAAGAAAAAGTATTTAACCCTTTGAGGAAGTGGGCCTTGCTTATCTGCATCATCTCACTTCATAGGGCATATCGGCCAGCTGGGAATTGATAAAGTAACTCATGATTGACATTTGCCCCATCCTGAGGTTACGGAACTTTTCCCCCTGCTTGAGCTCGATGATACCCTTGGAATTGACGAGCCTTGAAGTCCCGGGAAAAATTTCCCACCCCCAGGTGATAGCAGGACCATGGCAGGACGTGCGGCTTGATAGGACCACCATGTCTGAGCTCACCTTGGAGATGACCAGAAGGGATAAACAACACCTCTCCTGGCATTGCACTGAGCAATGTTGAGATTTCTCCATGCCCTAAACCCAATCATCTTTTCCCCAAGGGATCAACAGGTAAAGAGAACCCCGGGGGATGCCCTTAAAGGGAAATTTTTTCCCCCGACGCTTGTTGACGGGGGGCGACTCTTGGTTCGGCGGTTTGCAAAAATTTTCATATTTTGGGCATGAGTGTCCTCATTGCCATAAAGCTCTTCCGTAGTCATGGGTGCCTGAGGAGGTGGTGGGGTGGATTCCTATTGGAACAAAGGCATCTGTGCCCCAAAACACAAATAATTATGCTTAGAAAACCATATTATAGCAAATTTTAAATTTTACTGGACGAGAGATTCTGAAAAAACACTGCAGTAAAACGCCATAAATCAAGTTACAGACATCCAAAGGATTTTGGTTTTCTGGACTTTAGGGAAAAGGTCTCAAGTTCTCTACAACTTTGTTTAAACCCCGGACCCATTTTCCCCCCAAAACTCAGAAGTTAAAATTGCGTAAAAACAGCAAAGAACAGATTCTGTTTCAGATTCTAGACGCGCAAAAAACCCTTCGACTTGCAACAGGCATACCTTAAAAAAACAGCTATAAGGGTGATTCCCAGTTGGACATGAACCAAGGGTAAGTCATTGTTCCCAAAAAAAAATTTTCATGAACTTGCAATCAACAGATCTCGAGATATAACAAGACATTCCCGACTGCTCCAGAAACAGCAAGGATAGAGACAGAAAAAACCCAACCCAACTATATGTATGGCTTTAAAACTAATTATTATTAAACCTCGGAGCTGTAGGTATAACCACAAGTTCCTACAAGCAATTACAAAGATCCAAAAACACACATTAACATCAAACAAATAATCCAAGCACGCAAAAATCAAGCTACACAAAAACTCGATTAACTAAAACTCAACTGCGATACTATTCGCACTTCTGCTCAAATGGTAGACATCCTAGAAAAAGGAGATAGGGATGAAATGACCATAAAGACTTGAACAAGATGGGGTCAAAAAAACTTAGTAAAACCAAGAAAACAAAATATACAAGGTGAGAAAAAAGTATCTCAAAGAAAGCTATCAAGGGGGTATAATCACACAAGGGTGGAGAGATAATCAATTCAAAGGGGAAGGGGTTTAGAAAATAGTTTTTTTTAGCAAACTAAACTTTAGATACAGACCGAACTACTAGGCTTGCGACTACATTCAACACATGCTCTGATACCAATTTTTCACAAACCCCTTTTTAAGAAAAAAAACAAGTGCATAAAAAAAGGGTCATGTGCACCCCAGGAATAGTTGCACACATGATTGACAAATCAAAAGTATCATCACAGTGTTTATTACATAGCGAATAAATATCCATTACATAGTCTGAAAAAAAATAACTTTAACTAAACAAAGATATTCCGGGAAGCCCCAAAGGGACTGGTTGACTCCAAGTCCCAGTACTCAATTTAAAGGTAATACATCAACCCAATCCCTTTATCTGTGGTGTTTGAATGCAAGGGAGCACATATGTACTCAAAAAATATAAAAAACGGGGTTCAGAAGCTCAAAAGGGATGCATGGTTCATAAAATAAGACAACGGGGTAAATGGACAATGATATAAAAAAAAATAACCCCTTGCATAAGCCACATAGAAATAAAAACCCAAAAATTTTTTGAGTTTTCCCCCGGGCCCTCATGTCCGTGAGCTAAAGGCTAACATGATAGTTTTTAACTCTGATCAGAGGTGTACAACTTTAAACCCCCGAGTCATGTTGCCCGATGCCCGGGGTTTAAATTTCTCCAAAACACTGCCAAGGTGAGCGGGCAGGGTACCCTATGAAGCCTTCCAAGGGTTTGTCTAACAATCAGGGGCTGAAGGTTCCGGGCAAAGGGGGAAGAAAAGGGGCCCAAACCTGTCTACGGTCACACCCTTCCCCGGCTAGCCCAAAAAATTAGGAACCACACTATACCGTCTTGGGGACGCTTCCTATTTGCGCCATAAAAGGTAACCACTGAACAAGCTTAGAAAAGTCCCCCATACTGAGCTAAAAACCAGATCCATATAGCCCTCGTGGTTGTACTGTATATCCCAATTTTGCCGACAGAAAAGCTCCTATAATCAAAAAGTTGCTAAAAAAGCAGGGTTTTTTCATTAAATTTCATAAAGTCAATTTAAAACATTAAATCATGTACATCGGTATGAAACACTAGCAACAAAATTTTATATGGTGGATCAAATCATAGGTGTCAAGTTTAGTAATCAAGATATCAATCCTAGGATCAAACTAAGGTAAACAAGGAATATCATGCATATGAGTTACATTAATTGGAATAGGACAACAAGGAAAATTCCATGTTATACTTGCCTCTTTGAAACTCTTGGGTGATCCTGCTGGTTTTTGATCAAAAAAAAACCCAGATCTTCAACTGGTGGGTCAACGTCTAAACCGACCAACAATCAACACCATTCAATCAACGGGGAATCATAACACGAAGCAAACAAGACTATGATTAGAACAGTACACCAAAACAGTAATAAAACAAGATGAAAAGTTTATAAAACTGATCTACGCATTGCTACGATCACATCGACGCTTCGAGCACGAAAAACAAGCTAAAACGACGAAGTTAAGAATTAAACAAGTTCTCCTATGCAAAGATATTAAATTAAAATCTAATCACGAAATTAAAATTTTTCAAATCTAACTAACAGTAGTATTAACATAAAGATAAATTTATTACGAATCTAACGCAATTCGAACGGGTGAAAACGGATTTAAAATGAGAGAGTTATAGACATTTGAAATAGAATGGCAATTCTGTAAATAGAAATTTTAATTTATTTTCGAATTAAAAGAATCCGTACGGAGATTACGCTTCCGGTGGCAAAGGCGTAATCAATGAGGGCGCCATAGATGCGGGTTGAGACTAGAATCTTTCCAAGGGCTCTTTAGCAAGATTCCAGAGCGAAGGGTATCGGTTATCAGATTCGAGGGATGAGATTAGAAAGGGGAGGGGAAGAACAGAGGCGTCGGCCGGAGACAGAGCTGGCGCGGCGGTCCTCCATGGCCGGAGCTGTGGAGCTCGGCGCGCGAAAATGTTCTAGACCCGTGGGCCACGGTTTGGCAAACCGGGGGCACCGGGAGAGAGAGAGGAGGTGAGCGCGACCTCAACTGAGTGCTTCGTGAGGGGGGGAGGAGAAGCAGGGGTTGGCCGGCCGATGATGGAGAGCGGATCCGGGTTCCCTGTTCACGGTGACGGGATCGGTATGAGCGAGCAGACTTGAACATAGCAGACGGGAGGGTTCGTAGGGTCTCATACCTTGCCTCGAAGGAAGGAGAGAGGCCCGAGCGACAGAGGAGCTCGAACGCGCTCCAATGGCGGCGGCGGCGGATTCTGCGTTCGGCGACGGCACTGCGAGCTAGGGCAACCGAATTGATGGGAATAGGGAGGCGGTGGAGCATGCGGATTGCTAAAAGGGTTTCCCCCGCCGTGCGGTTTAAAGGGGATAAATCCCGAGAAATTTGGGAAGGAGAGAAGGAAATCGGGGTCCGATTCTGCCATGTGCTCGGGTTGGACTAAACGAAGGTAGGGGAGGGATTTTGGAGGCGCTGGCCGGCGTACAGTGGTCGGCAGGTGACGGGGAGTCGCACAAGGTATTTGATTTCGACTCGGAGCAACGAATCCCGGAGATATAGGGATTTGAGGCGGCTCGGCTAGCTCATGTGTCTTTCACGAACATAGGAAGAAGATGAGGGAGGCGCTGACGCGCGGGCCAGCTTCGTCAGCGGCACAAGGAGGAAAGAGGCGGGTTCTCCCGCTCTGGGCCTTGGTCGAGCTGGCCCCCAGGAGAGAAAGGCGGGAAAGGGAGAAATGGCCACTGCGGGCTAGGCCGAGTACAAAGGAGAGGGAGAGGGGAAAGACCAGCCTCTGCATGGGCCAAGCAGGCCAAAAAGAGTGAAGAGGGAGGGAAAGAAAGAAAGAGACTTTGACAATTTTCCAGAATTGATTTTCAAATGAATTTTCAAAACAAATTTGAAATAACTTGAGTAAGTTTTCAAATCCACTCAACCCCAAAAACATAAATGCTCCAGCATGAATGCTTAGTCCCTGTGCCTATATGACAATTTTAATTCCCCAAAACATATATAGTTTAATTATATTGAATGCATATACAAAAGAAGCATAATTAAATCATTTAATGTTTTTTCAAAACAATGCAAATTTTGGGGTGTTACATTACTTCACCGCCTTTGAGACATTTGGTCGAACAACGTGATGTGTGCAGCTCTTAGGGCAGGGGAGATGGTCGGCGCTGCCGATTCCGGCCAGCGTCACAGTGTGGGATGAGGCCGACGACAAGGAGGTGGGTGCGTAGTACATGTTGCCCATCGCGTAGGAAGCTAACCCCGGCCGTGCGCCGTCTCCTCCTGCCTCGACGTCCAGATTGCCCATCAGAACGCAAGAAGACCGCCGCGAGCTTGCTTCCTCCTGCTGTTGCTTGCCGCCGTGTCGGACGAAGCGATGGTGCTGGTCACGTGCTAGAGGCGATGGTGGTTGAGGGGCTTGAGGCTGCACTGTTGGAGCAGCTCGCCAGATCCGCCGAATCGAATCCCCCGACGGCGGCGGCGACCGTCGCAGACCGACGCTCCTCTTTCCCTGTCAACGACCATCGTGGACCAAGCGCCGCCCCGTCTTGTCCGAAACACTTTCACTTCGTGGCGGCCCGCGCATCTTGGGAGGACACCGTCGGGGGTTGCCGGTGGTGACGGAGGCGAACGAGCCAGATGCGGTACGGGAATCGACGCAGGAAAGGGTAGCCCAAGCCTGGCCCCCATAAAATGAGCTGCCCCTGCGTTTTTGAGTACGGGACGGCCGCCTGTGGCACCGTGCGGACGCCCAACACAATAGCGAAACCTTCTGGCTTGGTAATGTAGAGACCACAGCTCGGCTCGGCCTCCAGCACTCGCGTACGAGACCACAACTCTATTTGTTTTCTCGGCTCGCGTAATAGTTGGCATCGGCTCGTAGTGGTGGTCGTATAGGAATGCTTAAATAACTCGGAAGCCGCACTTACTTTACGAGGAGACGGCCGCCGCCATCACGCGTCAAAACAAATCGATCGAAGACACGAGAACGACGACAAGTAAGGAGATCTACATCCAGACACGCAGACACTATGGAGGCAAACGATGCCTCAGATGGCGCTCCTATTGTTCATGTTCTAGACTGTGATGACGATGCGGTAAAAGTGAATTCCTCAAATAATAATTCTGGTGCACTACAGGTACAAATAGATCATACACTTATTATATTTTTTAGTGATATAGTTGTTTGATCGGCTAAACAAATATGTGTTTTTTGTGTAGGAGAACATCAATGCAATTAGCACACTAATATTGACGTCCGTTCATTTGTTATGGACAATCATTTGTTATTAGGAATTAGCACACCAATATTTTTCAGAAGCATATAGTTGTTTCAATTCAGATGACAAAGCTTACAAGATGTACAATAACTATGCTGGTAAGGCTGGGTTTAGTATTAGGAAAATCTCAACAAAGCGCCGAGAATATAAAACTATATATACTAGAAATATATAGTTTGCAGCAACGAAGGATATCGAAAAAAACAAGTCATCAGAAAAAGATATTACAAGGACAGACTGTGATGCTCGTATTCAGTTCAGTGTTAGTAAAGAAGGAATCTGGACAGTGCAGAAGGTTGTACTTGAACACAATCATTATCTCGCTAGTCCAAATAAGTTGTACAAGTTGATATAATCAAGATTTTTCTTGGAATGCAGTAGAACAAATCTGTCCACTCTATCAGACTTCTTTTGTTTGTAAAGGAATTACCATGCCACATGCATTTTTTAAGCTTATCCATTTCATGGAATTGCTAGCTCCTAAATTTCAAAGCGGTTCAAAATGCCATATGTATTTCAGATCAATGTGCATATTACAGCTTCAAATATCTGTACCACTAACTCTTACAAAGCAAGCTGAAAGAAAAAAAAAAGATGCACGGATTGTTTTCCCAAAGCAACTTCAGGCTAGTCATCACTGATCAGACTAGTCACACTTGAGGCTTTTTCTTTGCAATCTGGGATTGGATCATGCAATACAACGCTCGTAGACTTCCTTGCAATCTAATGTCGGACAATCTTTGCTCTTCCTTTACTCCCTTCACAAACCTGCAGGGACAGCTAAAATCATAGATACAGTTTACTACTCACATCACATCTGACCAAGAATGGAAGTGTTCTGACTGTAAATCATAATAGACACTATAAACCGATGAAGCTTTAGTTCTCCAAGCAAGCAAGCAAACATATATGGCTTCACAAAACTAAATTGATCTGCCGCAGAAATTAATACTTATACCAAGACTACAATCAATATGGGAGGTACTTAGGACAAAAAAACGCTCCCTTTTCAGAATTTAGCAGGTCGCACAAATATCTGACCTTGCAATCACAGATGAGGGTACAAGGACATGCCATGCTCACCATGATTAACATCCATACATCCTAGCACGGACACACAGAAAGCAAGCACTAGCAGGGAGAAGACGTGAGTTACAATTTGCAATGGCCGGATTTGCAAGTGCAGGCGCAGAGGAGGTCAATGGAGGTACGTGCTGGCACATCTGGAGACAAGGCAGAGGAGCTACGTGGAGGAGTTCGCAAGTAGTCGTGGCGTAGTCGAAGAGGAGGGTGCGGAGCCACGGATGAGGTCGCTGGCGATGGAGACGCATCTGTAGTTGGGGCAGAGGAAATTTTGGATGAGGAAGGTAGACTCGACGGTGAAGACAGCGGCGCCGGTTGCAAGTAGATTAGCCGGGTTAGACCCTAATTGTGAGCCAGCTGAGCCAACAAGCCGGCCTGGAGCTGAAGCGAGCCGGTTCAGTCCATCCACATGTCGCGCCCTTGTTGGGCGTCTGCACGGTGCTGCGTGCGGCCGTCCCGTACTCGATTTTTTTCCTTTTTTGGAGCCTGGCTAAGAGGCCGATTTGGCTTATGCGGGCCTGGCTCCAAGGCAAATTCAGGCAACCAAACATCTGGGACTTGGCCCTGTGAAGCCTGGCTGGGGTGAATGACCCTATATGACGATGAGTTGCTGATATATGTGGGTGGTTGAATTCCCTTACATTCACGTTTTGGTAGCTCTGATTTCCTTTTTTTTTCATGTCGGCGAGATCCTTGTCAGGATATGCGGCCTCCAGGCCGTGGGCAATGCAGGGGGCGGCGAATTAACACTCAAAGCCGCGACGTGGAGAGCCAGTTGCATTGGCGATGCCTCTACCCCCTCTCAGGTGCTATCTCTTGCAGTCTTGCATGCGGCATCCTCTCCACGAACAGACGACAAAACTCCCTTCCTCTTCCACACCAACGACGATGCTCCCTTCCTTCACATATGCGAGGCAACCCCGAGAGTTTTCCCAAGTTGTGTTGAGGATGCGTGAGATGCGATGGCATGATCTATGCAAAAACATCAGTGTTCAACCTTGCCATGTATGCAATGGATCAATCTTGGCACTTAGCTCAGAGCGCGCGACCATATCTCCATCAAACACCGATGAGCCATGATGGCAGCAAGCAATATAGTACCAATTGATTTTGACATCTTCGTTTCTAGAGTGTCCGTTAATTTTTTCTATCAATGTTCTTTTTATGTAGAGATAGAGAATTGATACTAGTGCTGCTTACATGGAGGCTACTACAAATCGGTTGCCAGATTTTTTTTTACACAATCCTCTAGATTTGATTGTTTTCATGGATTCTGTTTGTACAAATTACAGAAAAAAAATGATTTTGGTCCATAAAGATGTGTAATATTTGTCGATGCAAACGAAAAATTACTGTACATTTTAGTTTATTATTTTAGATAGACACTGAGAATGGTATAGCCAAGCAATAATTTGATTGTCTCAACTTACCATTTTTAGAGTATCTGTACCAAGGGTGTCAATTTGATAAGTTGATAACAGTAACATGGTGTCAGCTTTATAGGATATATAAAAATAGGTGATACTCAAACCTACTCAATGAATTTGTTTTCACTATCCAAAGAGCCTCTATCCATTAATGTCATGATCAATGGCACCACATCCATATTTCATATCGATCTACATATAAATAACTAGTCTGTAACTCTGTTATACTTTGTTTTAGTTCAATACATGTATATTTAATTCCTTGACTCCAATATGCTCCTGGTGTGTATTTAACCTGTACTTGTTTGGTGTGCATCCAAACACTGTATATTTCTAGGGGTGTGAATTTGATATGTTGATAACAATAACAGGTGCCATCTTTTATAGTATAGATAAAATAGTTATACTCAAACGTACTCAGTGAATTTGATTTTCCTGTCCAAAGAGCCTCTATCCATTAATGTCATGATCAATGGCACCACATCCATATTTGTATCCGTCTATGTACGAATAACTGGTATGTAGCTTTGTTATACTTTGTTGTAGCTCAATACATGTATATTTAATTTAACTGCTTGACTCTAATATGCTTCCTGCTTTGTATTTAATTGAATGTTCATGTGGCTCATGGTGATCCTGCTTGTGCAGGAGACGGAATACGTCTTCAAGTACAATCCGGTGAGCACCATTGATATGCTGGTTCGATAACCTCTGGAGGCATATCTGAACATCAGGCAGGGCAAGAGCATACGGTTCATCGACGCCGTCAAATCTGAAACTTGTCCTACAAGAGTGTCATGCAAGTGGAGTTTGACAAGAAGGATAAGAAGAGGTTTGTGAAGGAAGCACTAGAGACGTACCCAGACCTGACAAACTTGTGCAAGTGAGTTCATTGAGTTAATTTTACCAAAAATGTCATATGCAAGTCTCATGTCCTTGTAAATTGGATGGGTTTGGCCTTCGCCTGAATATATATGTACCTGCGCTTGAATATATATGTACGCCTAGATCAGTATTCTTCATTTTTAGTTAGAATAGAGGTGGTTGTAATTTGTTATTACTTTGGGCCTAGAATAATATTGATTTGAGTTTGTGACGACTCAATATTTTGTCATTATGGTTCTATGCATTAGAAATAATATTCATTCCATATGACATTATGATTGTGTAAATTTTCATGAGCTTGTGACTAGACCAATGGTGATACGAGTTTGAGATTTCTTTTATGCATTATGAAATTAGGCTTTAGAAATTTGATTGTTACACTAGTACAGAACACACATTTATTCCCGGTTGAGAAACCCCTTTAGTCCCGGTTTCCCAACCGGAAACACAAATGCGGGACTAAAGGTGGCACCCTTTAGTCCCGGTTCGTAATAAGAACCGGAGTAAAGGTGGTTCCCCACGTGCACCCTGCTGCCACCATTTAGTTGTCGGGGCGCCGGCGGCAGACGGAGAGATGGCGGCGGCGAGGGGGGCTTGCTGGGAGGGCCGAGTCAATCGTGTGTGTGAGGACTTAGCGGCGCAGCGGGGCGCAGGAACTGGGCTTTATAGGCCCAGACCTTTAGTCCCGACTCTAAACCCTAACCCGACTAAAGACCCTTTAGTCCCGGTTGGTGTTACCAGCCGGGACTAAAGGTCTAACCTTCAGTCCCGGCTGGTAACACTAACCGGGACTAAAGGTCTCTGCCTTTTTGGCGGCAATTGAAAAATAGATACCTTTAGTCCCGGTTGGTGTTACCAGCCGGGACTAAAGGTCCCTTTCTGTTCACTTCCCCCGGCTTTCAAAAGAATTTTTGGTTTTTTGGATAGATTTCATTGTAATTTTCTTTTACACTTGTTAATTAAACAATAAATTAATTATTAGCATAATATTGTTTTTAAAGCACCATTATTTGGTTTTTTCTTTTTTCTTTGAAGGAAAAGCCTTAAACTTTAAAATTATTTGTTTCTTTTTTTATTTTGGTCATCGTAATATAACCATTAATCACTAGTTGCTTAATCAAAAATGTTTTTTTCAATGTAAATCCTTTAAACTATATGTTTTGGACAGGATATTAGTTTTCGCAGTATCGTACGTAAAATTTTTTTCACCAAATTATTTCCAAAAACGCATAAGGGAATGTAAAACATGATCGAAAACCATATATTGAAAAAATCATACAATAGCATGATGCAAAATTACACTATTAAGCCATATATTGAGCAATCATACAATATTTTAAGTGATGGCAATAACAACAGCTTGTTCCTAATGTATGTCCCTTGGTCATAATCACTGTGTAACCAGGAGTGTCTTCATTTTTTTAGAAAGAGCTTGGGTCTTTGTTTACTATGGATTTTGGTCGTCCTTTTCATAATCCTCTGCCCAAGTCTGACCGTCCCCCGATTCCCACGATGTTTTTTTCCCCCTTTAAAAGAACAATGTGGCTTTTTTGGCTCACTTTTTGATTGTCGTTTCTCCCTGTCTTTTTTTTCGTACACAAAATCCTTTACGTAGAACCCCCTTGATTCACATCCTTGGCAAGACAAATGGTTCGTTTCTGTACCCAAGATTTTTTGAGACCACAGTTGTCATTCCATAGTCATTTCAATTGTTACCCCGCCTCCAGTCACCTTCAAACCCCATTGGCACTGAAACAAGCGACCTAAAAGGGGTCCGTAGTCATTTCCCATACTGTATAATGCGTCCATAATATGTTTGATTTTTCCCCCACTGGGGCCCCGTAAACATCAAGCGACACCACTGTTTTTGTTGGTGCTCTTTTATCTTCAGTTACGTATAAAATGTATTCCCATTTACCCTCGTACCCTTTGTATTTACATATCCCAACGGATGGTTCCCTGGCCAAAAGTACAATTGCTCATCAAGACTCCTTTCACCTGAAAATTTTTTTCCGTAGCCAACCCCAAAATTTCATGTGCTAAACGAGTAATCCAATTTTTCAGTTCTCCTGGAAACTGGGACCCTTAGGATGCCCTGTGTTCCTCGATATACAGATCACACCAAGGAAGAGTTTTTTAGAACGGTGTAGTGTGCTTTATTGAAACAATCGTCCTCCCCCGCACCGACATAAGATTTTTTCCCTAGTGTTCCCTTTCCCCCTTTGTCTCCCCTCGTATCGTGATTCAGGAAACCCCCAAACGGGGCAAGGTCTGGGAAAAAAAATCCACACAAAACTCAATAACCTCCTCTGTCCCGTACCCCTTGGGCCCTACTTCCTTCTGGACGACATGATTGTGAAGTATTTCTTCAGGACTCCCATGAACCTCTCAAGGGAAACATTTTTGTGTAGAAACACAGACCAAGAAATAACTCCTTGACCAGGTGAACTAGGAGGGGCGTCATGATAATATAGAAGGGTGGGGGGAACACCAAATCAAAGCTGACAAGAAAACTGAACCAAAATCATTTTTGGGAGCTTTGCAAAATCTCCTTTGGGTTGATTGCCTTCTGAGAAATTGCATGAGGAATGCACATAGCTTCACATTTGGGTAAAAGTACAGTGGAGGTAGAATTCCTTAATGCAACGGAAAAACAATTGTGTCAAAGCACGTGGCAGTCATGAGACTTTAAGTTTAGAAATTTCCTTCTCGACATACTTATTATAAACCCCTTTTTGTTCGAGGAGAATCCAGATGGACCTTAATGCTATTAGACATTCGAACATGCTTCCTCTCTTCCTTCTAAGTGTGTAGCTTGCTCGTCTAATATTGGCGTCCATACATCTGTCTTCCTCTGGATCAGTTTTTATGGTTCCTTTTAAACATCGAGGTCTTGTCGGGCCCTTTAAATTGTTCCTTAGTCTTCCCATAAACACACCCATGAATTTTATAGGTTTAACACACAGTTTCTTCGTTAGGGCATTTTCGTCAATCGCGCTGCGGGCCCCTAAAACACTTGCCAATAAGTAGCTCCCAAATAAAAGACTTCTTTCCACATAATTTCGCGTCGTTAGCATCCTTCCCGGGAAAAGTTCGCTCCCTGGTCCCTTTCCGGGAAAACTACTTTCACACCTTCACCATAAACAAATAAAAACCTCACAGTTCGGTTTTAGGCTTGGTCCGATGGGCTGTCTCCTTTAAAATGCTTCCCCCTTTTTTCAAAAAAGGGGGATTCCAGAAGGAAAACCCACGATTTCCCGAGGTACCAACCTTTCGACATTTTTCAAAAATATTTTCAATGTGATCAAAAAAATGTGTGCAAACATTAATCCCTTTTTTTTATCCTGAAAAATTTTCTAAAAGCCTCCAATCATTGATTGTTACGAACAACAAGCTCGCAAAGGGCAAAGTATTCCTTTTGAACTCATCCCCCATACGACCCCGCTTATTCCAAAAGCAAAGTTCGTCAAAATAAGGCCTCAGGGACACATTGAGCATTGCCAAAGCTGCTTGGGCCTTGATGAGCACTGGCATCATTATACCTTCGCTTCATGCACAACCATGGAGAAGATTGTAGATCATCTGCCCCGAGTTCATTTTCAGCTCTGGATCGAGTAGCCAACATGCATAGCATGGAAATTGGAAACCACATAAATGCTGGTCTTGCTTACAGTTGCACCATCAAACTTTCTCATAAAATAATTATAAGTGACTTGCTACTCGATTATAATTTTATCGTAAGAATACAACCTGTATTATTTCTGACTCAGTTATCATCTTAATTTCAGTATAGATGAATAAATACTTGGAGGACGCCTAGTACTTGTATAATTGATGGACAGTAGTATCTTAGAAGAAAACAACGTACTGTGCATTTTGATTAATAAGCAGAGGAAATAATGGTCACAATATTTGACACCTCTTGCATTATATATAGATACCAACACCTTTTTACAGTTACAGTCGACACAACGCCAAAAGAATTTCCAAAACCGAACACAAATGGCTAACATATATATGGAATTATACAGTAAACTTCTATATAAACAGAAGGCCCAATAAATTACGTATGTTCCCTCCGCCACGCCACGCCTACAGCTACATTATATATATACCGCATCGTCAAAAGGAAAACTGCACAGATCATAAAGCTAAGCAAATTGCTTTTTGAAATCCTGTGCACAGTTTTCGTTTGTCGATACAGATATAGCTGAGGCACGTACATGAATTAATAAATTTCCCTTTGCCCAGTGAGATGAGATCTACAGGATGTACGTAGGTACTACATACTGATGAATGGAAGAATTGATGAAGCCATGAAAGCAGGCAACCAAACCCCACCGTCGTGCTCATCCTCTTCGTGGACAGCTAGCTAGCTCGCTGTGTGCGATTGAAGTAATAATGAAGCAGGGATCTATGGACCGGCGGTACGCTTGGAATGGAATTGCAATGCATTGATGGGGGATCGTCAGATGAGTCAGTTCAGTTGAAACTTGGAGCAGACCTTCCTGACCTCACCCTGCTGCTTGCTCTTGACCACACCAAATGCTAACCCATGCGGACCATGGCGTCCGAGAAGTCCTGCCGGAAGTATGGCCCGAAGAAGTTGCTGAGCAGGCCGGAGTAGGAGTCGACGACGTCCACGGTGGCCGTGGCGTTGTACAGCGCGGCGTCGGAGCCGATGACGGCGAAGCCGTTGCGGACGTTGCGCAGGTGGAGGTGTCGAACACGCCCTCGCTGCCGCGGTCCAGCGCTAGCCGCGTGTTGAAGTCCCCGGCGCGCACCGTGACTTGAGCTCCGACAGGAAGCCCGCCGGGATGGTCGGGTCCGAGCCTCGGCCGCCGCCGGGCAGTGGGAAGTGTACAGCCGGTCCTGGAGGAAGAAGCACGCCGTCGTGCCCACCGTGTGCGCGGCTTCATTCAGTTCGGGCGGGAGGGTCAGATCTATCAGCAGCTTGTTGAAGCTTCCATATGTAAGCACGCAAGAAAAAAGAGCAGCGTATGTATGTACGTACGGAGAGGAGGACGAGGTCCTTCTCGTCGAGGCCGTTGGCGCGGAACTTGGAGCGGAGCGCGTCGATGCCGTCGTGCACGTCCGGCAGCGCGTCGGCGTCACGCAGGTTGGACACCTTCCCGTCGAGCCGCCCCGTCGGCACGTCGAACGACGGCCCGCCAGTCTGGGTGCATGCATTGCATGCGTGGAGCCCGGCCAGTTGTATTTATATAAGAAATTAATGTTGTGCACATATATATATAGCTAATGGTACGTACGAAGGCGATGGCGTCTCGGGAAGCGAGGGCGACGATGTCGGCGCAGGAGACGACACCGGGGCACTGGGCCTCGAGCTGCGTCTTGGCGCCCTCGATGATCTCGACGCCGCGGAGGCCCTGGTGCTTGCTGTTGTCCACCTCGGCATTTTTGCCGCCGCCGCCCTTGATGAGCACCGACGCGTCGCACCCGCGGACGAAGCAGTCGTGGAACTGGAGCCGGATGAGCGCCGGGAGGAGTGGTGGGGTCGGCGGACCCGGACTGCCGGACGATGGAGGCCACGGTGGACTCGGCGCCGGGGCAGGACTTGGAGTAGAACCCACCTGGAGCTGCCCGTTGGAGATGCCGGCGGCGAGCAGCAGCAGCAGGCATGGCAGGGCCAAGCAGCCTGGTCTGCCACTACTACTACGCCTTCTGGTGGTGGCCATATTGAGAACGAGGGAGGTGGCAAAGCAGGCGTGGGAGTACTAGCAGAAAGGAATGGACGGGGGCAAGTCTGTGAGCTGCGTAAATGAGGTTTTATAGGCCTTTATTATAGCTATTTTGTGAGACGGCTGGCGCCAATGCTCCGGCACATGTGTTTGTGCACGGTGCATGATGATTGATGATGAACTCACCAGAGTGTATATATTATTGTTCGGTAGGTACGTGCCAAACTTCCTTCTGGTACGTACGTACGGCTAAAAACTGCCATGCGTATTTAATTAGCCCCCTTGCGTAGTTTTGAATTAATAATAGTTTTTTTTTAGATTAGCTAAACTTGGACGAAACATTTGGACCACGTATTTAGAGCCTTAACCATGCATGTAATCCAAACAAAAGCCTTATACATAGACAAAAAAATATATCAAAACGTTCTTATATTACATAGACAAGTTTGGGAAAAAAGAGAAAAAAAACATATGTAACAATATATGTTTTTTACAATATAAAAATGTGAATTATGTGTATAATAATGCTTTTGGAAATTTTATTATACGACACGGTCATGCTATTATCTGTATATATACTATACTTTATACATATACTATGCATATGTGTTACACACACATTTCATTTATTTCTCATAGTAGGGATTTTCTGACGTGAAAATATATTGTTGCACGACTAGAATATAAATAACGGGCAGCTAGCTAGCTGAATCTACACAAGTACATTCCGCAGTTCAAATCTTGGATATATATATTCCACCATAAATGCTGCGCTGCATCAAAATTTGTTGTAAAACACATGGACTCTATCCTAAAATGAAAGGAAAAGGAAGAAGAATCCTAATCCTAGTCCATTTGTTTGTGGGCTCTTACCAAATCTATAGACTCTGGCAGGATTTATTTTACGTGGGAGATTTATGTTGTAATGTGAATAAACAGATGAATAAAGAATAGCCCTCCCTTCTTGTGTTACCTGTTCTACTATTTTCATCTACTATGTTGATCATGAGAGACGGAGAGGGAAAGATCCGAACCGCCGCAACGAGTTTTATAACACGTTATCAGCACGACAAGCTCTACGTCGACATCGCGCTGAAAGTTGCCGCGATCTTTGACGTCGACGCCGACGTTACCCCGCGCGACTATTCAACGATGTTGACATCCCTGACTTGTGGGGAGAGCATCTGCAACCTCTACATGCAAACTAATCTGCACCTTTCATCGACATGCATCGTCGTCATCAAGCAGATAGATTACGACAATGTCAAAAAGCCCTACGCGGTATGTATCTACTAACCACTGCTCTACCGCAGCGTAGATCAATTTGGCATCCTCTTACAAGGTACAAAAGTGTCACACCCGGTTTTAAGAACAAAACCAGTATACCTTTTATGTGAGCCCAGGAAGGTCAATTACATATAGTCACAAGAAAGGTAATATCAAAAGACAATACTTTTAAATATATAACATATATGGTCAAAGGAATAACCTTAAGAAAGCAAAAAAACGGAAAAACACTCCGAAACTTCAGGCGAAGTCTCCAACTCCACAGGGACCCACTGACTGGTTTATCACAAGCCTATTTCTTTCAACTCTTGCAAACTGGTACCCATCCGGGAAATTTTTTTCCAAAGTATTGAAAAGAGAAACAAGCGTAAGTACTTTGTACTTAACAAGATATATGGGGTTCATGAGGCCTCAAAAAGTTGACACTGGTTTACTGCGATAAGCATTTTTAATTGATTCAAAAACCTTACAATTGGTGTGTCATAAGTTATGCTTAAGCCCCAAAATTAAAACCCCATGATCATATAAACAATTGATGGATAACACATATAACCATGATAAAGTGATTCACAAGTAATAACCAAATGTAAACATTGTTTCTTTTGAGTTTTCCCTTATTAGTCTGTTGGTTTTCCGGGCCGCTCGTAAAGTGGCACGGCTGATATATCAGTTTTACACTCTTTAAAAGGTGTACATCTTTACCCACAAGTCGTGATCCCCATATGCCATCACCTTACCAAGGAAGTGGAGCAGGGTACACTACGAGACCGTTCACAGGTTCCACTGGTAGGTAACAACCCGCTATTCGTTTCCTCAATGGTTAGTACCACCCCTCTTACGAGGGAACTAGGTGAGCCCCCCTTGCGCCCTTTCGGGTAAGTTGTCACAAACCAGTAGAATTCTAATACTGAGTCAAGCCAAGCCATATAGCTTGTGGTTGTACTGTATGTCCCAGCTTTGCTGACAAGATAGGATCCTAAATCCAGTTTCTAAAAAGTCAAGTTTTACCTTCATCAAATTCTTAGTCGTTAACCAAGATTAAAGATCATGCTTTGTTAAAGAGGGAACTAGCAAATACTATCCAGATGCAAAGATAACCCCTAGGATTTCAAGGGTTTAAGGTAATCAAATCTAGGTAAACCGTAAGGTAACAAGTTAGACACATGCATATGATTTTATTTAAAAACATTTATGAATAGGACATCAAGGAAGATCCCATATAATACTTGCCTTAAAAGCTTGATCCTTTGCTCAACTGGTTCTCAACTTCAGACGACTTTTCCCTTGATCAGCAACGCAAAATAAATGTTTTTGGACGCAATTAACCAATCACCAACAAGCAGGGGCCCAAACCCATGGCAAGAATACAAACATGGCTACTTTAAAACAATACACCAATCAATAAATTTGTTTTTAAAAAAAACAAACGCAATTACGATCACCAGTGCAAAGGTCACACAAAAAGGGAAAGGCTCCGATGATCGAGTAAAAAACGGAAGTTTTTGCTTTTAAAAAGGAGAACTAAGAGTTTTTTTTTAAATTTTATTTTGGTAAAAGAGTTTGGGTATTTCGAGAAAACACCTTGATTGGGTTTCCAAATTGCTTTTGGGGATTTCGAAAACGGAAGAGAAAGATCGCCCCTTTTTAAAGGGAAAAAAACAAGTTGTTAAGTGGTTAATCAGATTGGGGTTTTAAAACCCAGGGAAATACAAAAGCTTTTTAACATGGTTTTAAAAGGATCACTAACAAGAAGGTTGCGCCGATACGAAGCCAAGCAATTTGAACGGAAGGGAAAGGGTTTTTAAAACGGAGAAAATATAGAATAAACAGGTTTTTAAAAAAGGGCGGGTTTTTAAAGGCATTAACAAATTAATTAACTTTGTTTTTTCCAAAAGAAATTAAACATAGTTTAAATTTTTTACTACTAGATAGATTATGAAATTATGGATCTAACGAAATTTTTTTGGGTAAAACGGAGTTGAAAGGGGGGAAAAATTACAAGCATTTAAATGGGGTGGAAAATTCTGTAAATAGGGGGAAAAACGTATTTTTGCAAAAAAACGGGGAAGGGTTTTGTTTTCAGAAAGAGAAAAGTAAACCGTGAATCGCCAAGAGGTTTGGGGGGGGCTGACGGGTTCCCGGGTGACGGGGCGCCACGTGGCAGGCGGGACGGGCAGACGCACAACGTGGCCGTGGACCCCCAAAGGAAACGGGTTTCCACCGGTCCAGTGGAGGGGGGGTTTCCCCCTTTTTTTGGGGGTTTTTCTAACCCCGATCGCCCGAGGTTGGATGGACGGCGCAGGGGGTTGGGTGGTTTTGCGGGCAGGGCGAGGGGCGTGCCGCGGGGGCCCGCAGAGAGGGGATCCCGGCGGCCCCCCAGGGCCCCGGGGGAGCGGCGGCCGAGGAAACCACCGCTACGGTGCACGATTCGGGATCCCAGAACGGGGGGGGGAGAGAGGGGAAAGAGACGGGAAAAAGCGTTGGGGCCCCGGGGTTGAACCCGGGAGGTAGCTCGGGAGGGGCTTCCACGCTGCGGTGGGGGCCCCGCAAACAGTTTGGGGTTTTGGTCGCGCAAAAGGGGGAGGAGACCCGGGGGAGAGGAAAACGGGGCCACCGAGAGACCGGGGGGGACGACGCGGGTCGTTTTGCAGACTCGGTTAAACCCGAATCCGTGAAAAAGATGACGGGGGTTTGGGATGGGGGGGCCCACGGGGGGAAACGGGGGTGCAGAAAAAAAACCCACGCGGGCAAACAGAGGGAGAAGAAAAGGGAAAGAGGGTTTTTTGGGGCCCTACTTCCCAAACGTCGCGGGCTCAGGGGGGAGCGGCGGCCGGGGGGACGCTTGGAACGCAGAGGCGGGCGGCAAATGGCGCCCTTTGCGGGGGGGCGGGCGGCAGTGTTCTGGGCTAGGACGGGGCGGGAAAAAGGCTCTA
This sequence comes from Microstegium vimineum, assembly GCA_022036555.1. NCBI lineage: Eukaryota > Viridiplantae > Streptophyta > Magnoliopsida > Poales > Poaceae > Microstegium > Microstegium vimineum. The sequence continues at coordinate 46,911 of JAJDON010000066.1, forward strand.
GGGCTGGGGGGAAAAACCGGAGGGGGGGGTAGGGGGCGGTTTAAATAGCCCGAGGGGCGGCCCCGTAGAAGGAAAGGAGGACTCGGGGGGGGCGGCGTCGCGCTCGGCAGAAAAGGGAAGGGAGGGAAGAAAAAAAGGAAGGTGAGGGGGAGGAGTGACGGGGGGCCCGGGGTTTTGTCAGGGGGAGGTGAGAAAAGAGAAAAACGGTGCGGGGCCCGGGGTGTCGGGGAGCAGGGGGGGGGGACGGCTGTCAGCCAGAGAGGGAGGAGGGACGTTTGGCGAGCGAGGCCCGCCGTCGGCGCGAGAGAGGGGGGGGAGGGGCAGAGGGGGCCGGGCCCTGTGGGGCGTTGGCCACCCGGGGAGAGAGAGGGAGAGTTGGGGGCCAAAGGGGGGGGTGGGGGGGGGGGGGGTTTTTGGGGGCCCCCAAAAAACGGGGGGGGGGGGAGAGGGATTTTGACTTTTTCTTTTTATTTTAAATTTTCCCAAAAAACTTTTTCAAAAACCCCCTTTAAAAACTTTTTTTAAATTTTAAAAATATGACAAAAAAAAAATTTTCCAAAATCCCGGGCATAAATTGATCAACCAGTTTCTCCCAAAAAAGGGGTTTTTAAATTTTCATAAAAAGGGTTTTTATTTGCTATGATTTCATGAACCCCAAATTTCAAAAAAAAAATCTTTTTATTTCTATTTTTCTAAAGTAAATTTTAGGGGGGAAACAAAAGGTATGAAAATCCCCGTATTTGCAGATCCCCTTTTGTTCGGACCATCGAGTCACGCTTTTTCCCTTTAAAATTTTCTTGCATGTAGAAAGTCTCGTCCCATGCGGGCATATACCGCCACGAAATCAGTTATGAATGGATTTTTTTTAAATTAAAAACTTTTTTTGGGGGCTTTTAAAAGTTGGGCATGAAGCCAACAACGATCTTTTTTTTTATGGGGATTAAAAAACACTTATAGAAGGTGTTGAAAAACGGTATTGATTTTAGTATTTAAATTAAAAAGATTTTAAATTCGTAATTTTTAAGAAACCCACCCAAATCGAGTTTTGAAATCAAATTGCTTTACACCGTTTGCACATACTGGGGAGACACCCCCTAAATGTGATTTTTCCGATCTGTCCCTTTATTCCCCTGAATTTTGATCGCCAAACTAAAAACTCATAGCCCCCATCGTGGGGCGTTATTTGTTGGCCCCCCTAGCGTTTGGGCCATTAGCCCTTGTCACCGTCAAAAAATTTCCAAAAAATAAAAAAAAAAAAAAAAAAATTTTTAAAAAAAAACAAAAAAATTTTGGAAAATTGGAAGCTTAAACCCCCCGAGGTCGGGACTTTAAATTTAAGGCACGCACAGAAGCATTGTGGACTAGTAGCCAGGGCGAAAACCCAGGGTTTCGTTTTATTGTCTACATCGGGTCCAGCGAGTGTTAAAAAGCACCCAGCTGATGTTCTAGCATCGCTCGAGAACTTTTTCCCCCCCGGCTGCAGCTAGTAGGGGCAGGGCTGCAACTCGTAGACTGATCACACCATCCTCCATCCCGGGCAAAATTTTCGGTCTGCATGCCCTCGGGCATCCCGTCATCCTCGACAGGTTTTAGGGCCCCAATTTGGGACCATGGGTAAGAGCATATATATGCCCAAAATTTAAATCTGAAATTTAAATGGGCATTGTTTCTAGTTTTTTTTTTTAAATTTCATTTTGAAATTTTTTTATGAAAAAAAGCTAGTGCAAAAATCCCTTTTGAATTAGGGAAATTTTTATCAGCAATTATATAAGAATTTAAAAACTTGAATGTTTTTAATAGGGAAACTGTTAAAGATATATGAGCTCTCTAAAAACCCGTAGACCTTTTGACTTTTCACCTTTGAGTTTTCATATTTATTTTCCTTTTGCATAAAGAAATTTTTGGGGGTGAAAGAAAGTTTTGGGATTTTAAATTTGAAAAATTTTAACATATACCATAATCCTAAAAAAAAAGCTAGAAGCAGTTAGGAAATAAAGAAAACAGGCTAATAATAGATCTGAAAACTTAATATTATAAGTTTCAAAAAAAATTGAAGAAATTTAAAAAGGGAAAGTATTCTTGCATAATAGAATTTTGTTTCTCGTAAATGTGAATATGAATTTACGGGCACAGAAATAAACAACATGAAGTTTTTATTGATATTGTATTGTTAAATAGTCTTTTAAATTGATCCGTTGATTTATGTAGTTTTTGGGAAAAGCTGTAGATTGTTTTAGGGGGAAATGTAGTTTTCCAACCTTTATGATCCCATAATTATTTTTTTGTTTTTGGGTTTTTTAAATTTTTGAACCCCCCAAATTTTAAAAATGATGCGAAATTAAATTTATGGGCCGCATGCAGCTTATCACCCCTCATGGCTTAAAAGAAAACTGGCAACTATTTGTACCAAAAGTTAAACCCGAATTTCTAGAAAAAAAATAATCCTAAAAAAAGCTAAGGGGTATTTTAAGAATATTTTTTTATAGCCATCCACTACCCTTTTTTCACCTTTCCCCTTTTTTACATGTAGTAAAAATTTTATGCACATGATTTAAATTTTTTGTTAATATATGCATGCTTGAAAAAAGAAGAAGAAATATCCTGGAAAATTTTTTTTGAATTGGGAGAATTATTTTTATGGTCATTATTAAAAACCATGAGGTTTTTTTTATACGTTTAAATGTAGTGATTTTTTGTATATAAATTTTTGATTTTTCTCTAGAATGGTATATGGCTGGGAGAAAAACAAAAAAAATTGGGATGACTCACTGCATGAGAAAAAATTTTCCCAAAATTTTGATTATAGAATATCATATTCCCTTGAAAGTCGAATTTTCAGTTTTATGCTTAAGGGTTTTGGTGGGGTAAAGGTACTTTAAAAATAATTGCTTTAAAACCCTTTTAATTGAATATCTAGAAGACAGATGATAAAAAAATTTTAGCCCAATTTTATATTCTCGAAGAAAAGTCTCTTGAGTATAGAAAAATTAAAGAGCAATGTAATACATGAAGTATTTAAAATTTTTCCCTCAGAAATTTTCTCAAATGAAGTTGGTTAGAAATTTTCGACAGCTCAAAAAAAAACCAGAATTATGATTGCTTTTATTTCCCTATAGAAGGATTGTGATTAATTCATACTATGAAATAAAGCATGCATGAAGCAGCAAAATTTTTAAGCATTAGAATTTTTGGGGGGGTTTCCGAAGAAGAATTTATATCAGTGCTAACTTTCTTGTATTGGATTTAAAATTATATTATCATAACTATTTTGTAGTAAAAGGGTGTGCATTAAGTTTTAATTCCGTTGAAATTTAAATGGATTATGTAAATCATTGAAGAAAAGGTTTAAAGGGTTTCTTTTTTTAGCTTGAAAACTTTTAATTTAATATTTTTTTAAGGGGGTTTCATTCTTATTTTAAGTTTATGTGTTTAAATTTTTCATGGAAAAAAAATTTTCTTTTATTGTTTTTTTCATATTTAAAAATTTTTTTTATTTTTTCCTTTTTAAATTTAAATTTTTCATGAATTTTATCCAAAAAAGAAGCCCTTTAAAAAACCATGAATTTTTTAGGGTTTTTTGTTCAATACTACCATGTAGGTAGAAAGGGAAAAAAAATTTTCTAAAAGCACATGAATAATTTTGGGCTTTATTTTGCATACTAAAATTTAAAATGAAGTTTATGTTCTATCACAAAATTTTATTATTGTGTACACTTTAATTTTACCCCTTAAAAATTTTGAATTTCATGCCCCAAAAAATTGAATTTTAGAAGTTTGATGCTGAAGCATTTTATACTTGAAGTAATTATGGCTGAAAAAGGGAAAGGGGAAATTTTTGGGGAAAGGGATAAAAAAATGTGGGTTTAATTTTTATTTAATTTGGCATAATAAAACTAAATCTTCTTTAAGTGAAGCTTGTAGCTTTGTATTTATTTTTATTATTTTTGTTGGATTGAAAAACCAATTTTTCACATTACACCCTGAATGTGTTTCACTATATTGTGGGTCCCCTTGAGCTAAAACTATCTCCCCTGTTTAAAAATAATTAGTTGGGAAGCCCATGTTTGTAGTTTGTTGTTTTAGCTACTAATTTTCCCCCTTAACCCCAAATTAAAAATTTGGTATCTAGCATGGGTTTTGCCAAAAAAAACTTTTTTGAAATAATTTAATATGTTGTTTTTCTTTAAAGCATTGTTGCTTTAAACAATTTGATTTTATTAAGGGTTTAAACGCTTGGAAACAGAGGGGGGGGGTTAAAATGAAATTAGCCCCCAATAGAGGGCAACCCCTTTGATGGGGTGAATAATTTGGAATTAAAATGATAGATAAAAATATTATGATGTTTGGGATTTATGAAGAAAAAAAAATTTTTGCAATTTTTGATTAATGGGAATTAGAAAAAAATTTTAGAAGAATTTCCATGTGAATTTTGTTGGGGGGTTGGGGGGTTTTTTTTTAATTTGAAAATATTTTATCCATTTTTTTTGTATGAGTATTTGGATTATTTTTTTTAGGCCCATAAACAAAGATTTCTTTTAAAAACCCCCATTTTTTTTAAAAAATGTGTGTGAATTTTTTCCCGAAAAAATCACATAAAATACATGAATGGGCCCCCACCTTGTTGGAGATTGTGAATTTTTTAAATTTTTTTAAGCCCTTTAAAAGGGGATAGGGGGTTTTTTAAGTGTGTATTAAAGATCTTAAAATTGGATTAGGGGGAGAGAAAACCCATTTGAATGCCAAATATTATTTTCCCTAGAAGGAAAAAAATCTAAAGAAAATATTCCTTGAAGCAGGAATAACATCACACACTAAATCAAACAATAGTTTGATTATGCTCTTGTGAAGCATGAAGCGGAGCATATGCCAGATATTTGAAAAATGAGAGGGGTAACTTGAAGTTATAACCTGAAGTTGTGTTTACTAGTAGTAAACTAAATGTTGTATACTATACTATAAAGCTAAAATCTACGGGAACGCTGTGGGTTATAGTTTAATATATACTATTGAATAGAAATTAAAATGAAACTCCTCCATTCTCATGAAGAGAACACCTCACGAATAAGGTTAAGCACCTCATGAAGAGGATCATCACGAAGATGAAATCCAACATACTAAGCGCGCGCATCATTAATGTTGGATATGCGGAACAAATCATCTCTTATTTTTGGAAATGACAAAGAGACAGAATAATCTCACATTGTGAGAATATTGGAGAGAAATAATAGTTGTCGACAATGTTACCTCTATAATTGCATTCTCTTATGAGAATCCGGATCCGGAAAACAAAGTCCATGGCAAAGTCGCTTGTAGCGATTATATCGGATCAATGAAGAAAGCAATTGAGGTTTGAATCTCCAACTTAGAAGAAATAATGTTCTGCTATATCTCTAGCAAATGAAATGAATAAATTTGAAATATACAGTCAAAAGTGGATTATGGAGATCCATATAATTCATGAAGAATATAAATCGCAACATATAGAAATCTCATACTAAGTATTAAGAAGTCTAAGGTATAATATATTCCTCAATGAATATTAAAGTCTCAAGAAGAGCGTGTCCTAGAAAGAATAGTCATCAAATGATTTAATATTGAATATTACTATCTCATTGTATGTGATATAATAGTATCTCATATAGTTAGAGAATATATCTCATAGAAGTGACATGTTATTCACTGAATATCATAATGTCCTTGAAGGAGTTAATCCATGAAGGATTTACAGTCGGTTCTTGAATAAACACCATCAATCCTTGAAGTGAATATAGACTGAGAGAAACAAAATGAGGAATGATAAACATCATGAAGATGTCATACAAACACTCAGAAGGTGTATATATGTAAAGCTAGCAATGAAGTATTGATATCCTCTAAATACCACTGAAGGTATAAGAATAATGATGACTTTGGCAATTGAATTATCCCCTAAATGTCAAATGGAAGGCTGGATTTACTCTTGAGTGATACAATCAAAATCTCGAAGATTTGTAGAACATATAATTTGCAAATCCACTAAGAAAGGATTTTAAATATTCAAACTCTAGTATAAGTTTGATACATTATCTAGAAGATATTAAATATTGTAACTTATTTACCCCATATTCCTCTGAAAGGATTTACCTGAAATATAAAAATGTATTTGTTTTGCATAACTAATAAGTGGTCATTATGCATGACGCATATTGCTCTTATTTATACCCATATTATAATTCATAGAAGAATTGGAGCCAACTTTTGAAAGATATACTATTATGGTACGCATACCATTATTAAGCATACATTTATGAAAAGTGTGGTTGAATAATGAAGTTCAATGATGGCTTTATAGGGGGAGCAATTTGATCTACCTAGAAGGTAATAAAACCAAAT
>JAJDON010000067.1:0-53109 GCA_022036555.1 Microstegium vimineum
GCCAATCAGGGTTAATGTAATGAGAAACAACCCTTAAGGGGAATCCTCTTTTGCTTTGCCAGACCAAAAAATCAGAGGGTTTAAACCCCACAAATTAACAGAATCAGAAGCAATTTTGCTCGCAAGCTTTTGCTTTTTATCAGAAAAATTTTGGTTTTAATTTAGTGGTGGTTTGTGTGAGACAACTGAAACTTTGGATTATGAGCATTACAAAAGTACTCCTCAAATGCAGCAGATTCACCCAAAAATTTTTAGGAACATCTAACCTTTGCAACCCAACGAAAATTCAGTACGAGCAGCATAGGATAGTACTCCCAACCCATGCAAAAGAACCCTCAGGGTTTAAAAGATATTGAAAATGAATAAAAGGGCCCAGTTTTCTCTCACCTAACAGAACATTTTCTCTATGACGACGAAGGCCCATTTCCAAATTTCAGATTTTTTAGCAGCGTAAGCTTCTTGCAATGGATGCCCCCCCCCGGGAAAACGGCATACCTGTTTAGCTTCCTTTGGCATTTTCTTGAACGTTTCTTGGGTCATTTAAAAATCCCAGTAGAAGGGGCATGTCACTAGTCATCGGCATTCTCATCTTTTTCTCCGCCTTCGTCCCCTGCTTGATCACCACCACCACCTTCAAGGTTTGATTGGATCAGCGGCTCCACCTCCAGATCCACGACCGAAGAGCTCTTCTAGCTCCTCGTCGCCCATGTCATCGTCGTCTTCTCCAGGGAGGTCATGCAACCTCTTGGCCTCCTCATGGTAGGCAGACATGGCAGCCCTCGACTGTCTCTTCGGAGGGGGGCCGAGGAGACAGAGGAGACATCGCCACTGGCCTACACAAAGTACAACAACATTAGATGAAGAACAAGAAAAAGAACATTAACAACGGAATAAAGAACAAGAACAGTTCGGTTAGGGTTAGGGTTTACTCTGGAATCTTACCTCCTAGACACTGGCGATGGCGACGAGGCTGGGGTGCGGCCTCAAGGATCTGAATAGAAAAGAAGGAAAAGATGAGGAAGAGAAAGCATCTTCTGAGCCGGAGCTGTCGGAGTGCGAGAAGAAGAAGAAGAAGATGAGTGCTCTTACCTGCATCGTCAGAGAGCAAAAGCTGTCGTCGGGAGAGAAAGAAGACTGGGGATGACGGCGGATCGCCGTCGCCTGCCGTTGGAGCCACCCCGCGCCATCGGAAATCGGAGGGGAACCAGAGAGAGCGAGAGGAAGTCCGCGGCGCCGCGGCGGGGGCAAGGGGGAAATGTATTAGGGTTCTGAGAGGGGAGATTCGAGACGGTTATATACTCCCGCAAAACCCTGAAGGCTAATCCAACGGCTAGAATCTCAGGGGTCGGGGGATCCAACGGCTAGAATCTCAAGGGTCGGGGGATCCAACGGCTAGAATGGCTCGAAGCCGTGCCTAAGGCGGGCCAGGCCACATTTCGTGTCATGCCGCGTGCTGGCCCATGGGCCGAATGTGTGGCCCAGGCACGGGCACGGCATCGGGTCGTGCCAAGCACGGGCACGACGAGTAGCGGGTTGGGCCGTGTTAGTGTCGTGCTTAATAGGTCGTGCCCGTGTTGGCCCATCCCGTGTCGGCCCATCGTTCTCCGAGCCCGTTTGAAAAACTATAGATTGAGGGTCAGTGTTCTCATAGGGGCTCTTAGAAAAACGCCTCTCCTGTGCAAATAAAAGCCACAAATTGACCGCCTGCTAATGAAGTCGACTCCAGCAACAATGATGTTGTTGTGGCAATCAGCAAAGTCATCGTAGAACGCACGATCCCAACCAAAAATCATCCGATTTTGTTCACAATTATTTGGACTCCTCCCCTTCTTGTCTCCGATAGATGCACTAGAGAGGAAGAAGTAGAGGGGCCCTAGGTGCGACGGCGATGGTGGCCGAGCGAGGAGTACGCAGGTGGTAGCAGCTCTACCCTAGGCGGCCATGGCTCTGTTTTGTAACTACACAGTATTTAGAATGTGTTCTTTGGTAATTATTGTTTAATTATTGTTCACATTATTTGAAAATGTTTGGCAGGGATCTAGATTGGGATTATTGTAGAAATATTTCTTTGTACTGATCACATTATTTTATAATGTTTGGCAGGGATCTAGATTTGGATTCTTGGAAAAAAATGAGAAGGAGATGAATCAGAATCATGCAAAACAATATTTTGGATGATTCTCCATTGTAGCGTAAAAATGAGAATCATTGAGGTGAATTTTGGTGAAACGCGAGATTTAGCATTGTGGGCGGTATTCTGTAGATTGACATGAGCTAAAATATTCTAACATCCAAAACCAAACCCAAAACGTTTCTGGCATCCAAAATTCCAAACACACCCTAGTGCATACATGTGTAGAAGTCATTACTGCACTACATGGTCCCTACCGGAAATAGGCTCTCTGCCGAGTGCCCGGAGGATTGCCGAGTGTTTTATATCGACACTCGACAAAGAGCCGGTTTTCCGAGTGTAATACTCGGCAAAGAGCATCATAACATCCATGATATTAGCGGATGCGGTGTCTACTTCTATCTTTCCCATGCAGACACCACTATTCTGGAATTGACCAAGGAGTTCGCTTCCCTCGATCCAAATAGCAAGAACCTCTAAAGCTAACGACATGTTGTATGTTTTCTGGTCTAGATCAAGGTTCAGTGTAACATGATAGTCCTCAGAGGTGTTCAATCTAGCCCACGCTCCTAAGATGTTTGGAGTATGGATTGTCACGAAGGATGACTACCAGCCTCTCAATGATTTCCTTGTCTTTTTGATACTACTCTTCACACACCATCGATAGCGGTGTTCAAGGCTTGGATCATCATCGTAGAAATAAAGCTCAAGATGTCTTGGATCCTTAGCATCTTCTCACCCAAATGATCATGCATTGTGATAGATCTAGTCGTGTGCACAAAAGGTATATATGCCACTATTTCTCATGCTTGTAGTAGCGCTATCAAGATGACAATATAAGAAGTGAAGGAGAAATGACCATTGAAAAACCTAATGTGGTTACAAAATTCCTAGCATCTACTTGGCACTCGACCAAAGCCTTATCAGCTCGTCAGATATGTTGGTGCATTGAGCTCGACCTTCCCGTTGCGACACTAGAACCTAGGTGGTTCATGTTCAAACACTTCTAGTGGTGGTTTTATTTCTACTGACGCACGTTAAACGAAACCGCAAATGGAAATGAAACCTTGGTGTAAAGAGAAATCATCTTTGTACTAGTGATGGCAGTGCTCACAATTTTCCATAGGTTTTAGCATGTGTGTGCCCGTAGGCATGTTACTATACACCTTTTCATATGGGCCAGGTACTTCAGAGATAGAAGGAGTCGTGTCTTTCTTAGCTTATCATTTTGGACATCCTCATAACATTCCTCGTCTGAAAGGATGTTTAAGCCAACGATTTAGATAAACATGTTTAAATATTTGGAAGGGATTTGATATTCATCACAATTATCTTGCCTAATGAACATGTATCCCTCATCCTCTTCCTCATCATCTTCAAAGATATCTCCCTCGTCATCATCTTTAACCATCATAGATGTGTGAGTTAGTACAAATTTTGGTAAACAATCAAGGAGATCAAATAGTCTATTGAATGTTTAAAATAGTGTAAATAACCATTGTCATCAAATAGTGGTTGCGTTGGGATCGATATGCAGGCTGAAAGGCTTGGTCCAATGCTTTTTGTCAATCACATAATAAAAAGACATGGTTGGCCTAGGTATGTCGTGATATTAGGTCAATGAAGTAGGATGAGCAAGGAAACAAATGATGCAGGATGCTCTTGGTTTTCCTGGAAGAGGATGGTAGTGGAGAGGAGTGAGGGCGAGTAGGCGTTGGTGGTGATGGCAGGTGCCCTAGGCAGCTGTAGCGCAGCGGGGTTTGAGGGTGGTGTCGATAGTGGGGTTGGGTAGCACGCCACAGGCGTGGTGAGGGGTTGACGGCGTACACCGTCCGGCGGTGATGTGCGGGAGTGGAGCCGTGAGAGATGGGATTAGCACCTCTGCGAGGTCATTTCTCGCCGGAGTTCCACACCAAGTTGAAACGGGGCCGCCACTCCTGTTGCTAGTTCCAGTTGGCGGATTTATGCCAGGTTAATCCCATCGGTGAGATGGAGCTAGGGCAAATGCGGCGGTGGCGGCAAGGTCCTAAGGAGGCGAGGCGGGTTGGAGCGTGGTCGTTCAGCACTGAGTTGCTGCCGCTAGGTGGACTCGATGGCGGTGCCGAGGTCGAGATTCGGGTAGAGGTTAGGGCACGGTGAACTCGGCAGATGGCGGATAGGTTACTGGGAGCGGCCTATAATTTTTGAAAAAGGGAACACACACTCGAATGAGAGAGAGAAGCGAGGGAGATAGTGGACAGAGAGCGTAGGACTGGGGGAGGAGGACAGCGAGCTTGTTGCTGATTGGGAGTTTCTGGTGGTCGAGGGTTCTAGGCGGTGATGCGGGCCAGGTATAGGAGAGGCAAAAATGGATTCCTAACTTTTTACGGAGAGTTAGCATGGGTCTTCCATGAACTATTTCTTTAACTGTGTTTTAGTTATAGAGATAGAGATAGAGATAGCTCTTGTTATGAACGGCAGTAGAAAGCTTTAAAAAGATAAATAGATTTTTCGTGTTTATTTAATTCAAATAAGGAGCACCAAAAATACAATACATGATTATATGACAGCTTCAGGAAGTATAAGCACGGACAAATTCATACACACATGATTAGTACAAATGTTCAAGTTCTTATTAGCTTCACTACTATAGTAAACTTAATGGAGGCAGGCGTTTTCCATTAACCGAGGCGGACAAACGCGTCTACCTCCAAATGAAGGCCTCAGTAAATCTGTCATCTATGGAGGCGTGTTTACTTGCCCGCCTTGGTTAATGGAAATAAAAAAAAAAACAAAAAAACCCATGGATAAGCCCAGTGCTGCCCGGCCGACGAGGCTGCGCCGCCGACCCTCGCCACCAACCACGTCGAGAGGGCCCCACCGCGCCGCCTAGGGGTGCCGCCGGGAGGGACGCACACGCGCCGCCGAGCTGCCGGGAGGGGAAGGAGGGCGCCACCCCGGGGAGGGAGAGAGAGGAGGGGGAGAGGGGGCACCGCAGGGGAGGGGAGGGGCGCCGCTAGAGAGGAGGGAGGAAGTAGAGGGGAGGGAGGGGGCGCCGCAGTAGAGAGGGGAGGGAGGAGAGGAGGGGAGGGATGGGGCGCCGCTAGAGAGGGGAGGGAGGAGAGGAGGGGAGGGAGAGGGCGCCAAGTCGCGCCTCTCGGAGGAGGATCAGAGGGGGGTGGGGCAACCGCTCGGAAGAGGGAGGGCTCGGGCTGTGGAAGGGGTGGAGTTGAGGTTCAACCCTAATTTTTGCTTATATACTCCCTCCGTATCCAAAATAGCGAACAATTTTAGAGAGATGGACACGACCATCAAAGGGTTATTAATTAGGGGTTAAAACTTCATGTTTTGTCCTTATTAAAATAGGGTCACGGGTGCAACTTGTACAGCATTCCTACATAGGCTGGTTGGCCAAGGTGCCGTGTCCCAAGGCAGCAGCCCAGCAGCTTTGGGGTTCGAATCTTCATGGCCACAATTTCTTTGCTGTTTGCGTTGGTTTTGCACATGGATTGTGCGGGACGCACGTCCAGAGTCGGCAAGGAGAACAGGCGCGCTGTGCATTTGAGTTTTCGTTTTTTGTTCGCTCTTGGCGCTCGTTTGCCGATATCGTTTTTCTTTTTTTTTTTTTCGTTTTTCGTTTTCGTTTTTTTTCAAGCGCGCGCTGCCTTTCGCGCTCGGCGGCCGACGCTTGAGCTGCTATGCTCTATTATACGCATCGTGGCGCGCGCGTGGGAAGCGATCGAGGCGCGTGGACGGGAGGCGAGCAGACGGGTGGCGCGCGTGCGGCAGGGGCAATTGCGTCAAAATACAGCTTCCAGCGGCCGACGTCCGCTTTTGCCACAAACAGGCTGGCTCCAAAACGTCCGCTATTTCGGATACGGATGGAGTACATTAGTAGTTAATGGGTTGACTGGGCTTGTTTGGACTTTGGACACTATTAACCTGACGGGTCTTAAAAGAGGTCCGCCTACCGTAAATGAGGTATTTTTAGAGACGCCTACGTCCTCCTCGTTCATTGATTTTTGGAGGCGGTTATTTTGTAAACAAAGCTGCTGCATATACAGTAAAACGGCTGCATAGTAGTTCAGCCAAACGGGCCAAAAAAAAAGTGATGACCTTGTTGACATCGTTAAAAAATGGGGGGTCATTATAAGTTTTGGGTCACAAAGTGTAAAATATGGCCCATAAAAAAGGACTAAGACGAAGCAAGACTAAGATCCAGAATCACGAACAGTGAATATTGATGATAGTTTTGCACCCTTTAATGAAAGCTAATATATGACAAAAAAGAGTATAAAAAAAATCTCAGATTCGAACAAAGATTCAACTAGTTTAATTTATTTATGTACAAATACATATTCCCAATTTTTTTCTTTAGTCAATTGTCACTAACTTTGTTCCAGCAAGGGGTCTTGCTGAAAAATAGTCTTATCAAAAAGCCATATCATGAACAGGCATATAAAACATGCCATCTAGTATGCTACTCAACGAAAGTCTGAAGCATCGCTACGCTTCCTTGCCCTTCCCAATTTGGTAGTCTAAACCTGATTATTACCATATAAAAATAAAATATATAATATATATATATATAAATATATATAAATAATAGATATATATATTAAAATACACATGACAAGCTGTATCAGATCACCTTGGCCCTGAAGTTCAGTGGCTTGCAGCTCGACGAATTGCATTTGTCATCATCATATTCATACCAATGCCCCACAAATTCTGAGACCATTGGGGTTTGGGCTTCAATATCTTTCATGGCCTCCCATTTATCTGCAACCCCATCTCCCCCCTCCAGCATTTTAACAATTCAGACATCTTGGGCCGGGTGGTAAGGTCTGTACATCGTGCAGACAAAGCAATCTGAACCATCTCCCCCAAATTTCAGCACTGTTGTTTTGCTTCTTACTTCCGATCCACAACATCTCAGCTGATTTTGTTCGAGAAGTTTTTTGCCTGAAACATGAAGCACAACTTTGTGGGAAGGAAGTTCAGTATTGAATGACAAAAGAAACACAATTAGCAAAAACAGAGTCCTTCTAAAAAAACAATAAAATTTCTTGAGTGGCGTACCACGGAAATTCGATCTAGATCCTAGCCTTATTGTCTGTACTACTTAAGTGGAATACAAATTTCATGGACAATAGATTATGGTTACATTACTAAAAGACATGCCTCATTTAAAAATGCTTAATGTAATTAAAAAGAAAAAAAATAAAAGAAACTTAAATGTCCGATGGCTGCCGTTACCGTCCCACTAAGCCGAATAATGTAAAAAACTATATATGTTTGAAAAAGTGTATTTCAAGCTATATGCATTTTGTGATAAACTATGATTATGTCTTCTGGATTCCATGTTTCTAAAGTCAATTTAAAATGAGTGACATTGTTCAAAACGTTTATCTTTATTAAAATTAACTTAAAGAGTTCAAAACATGTTTTGGAAGTGCAAAATATTTTTAAATTAAGCACCCACTTTCTTGGTACTTAAATTTAAACTTAGCCCATATTTTTTCGTCCAGGAGTTTACGATTATCTTCCATTCTTTATAAAATAACTATATAATGTAAATTCAGATTACAATAAAACTCAGATATTTATATGGCCCTTTGCATCCAACAAGATGTTTTTACGTCTTCTTTAGGGGCAGGGGCTGAAAGCTGTACTTCTATTATTAAGTCAGACATATTTGGGTTGGTTTTTTTTGTTATATACTCGGGTATATAATTTCTCAGCGGAAGTATGCGAAAAAATAGCTGAGTAATAGATGGTAGTATAGAACAAAACACAAAATACAGATATATACTTGAACTTGTTTCTTCCGTTCCAGATTGTAGTTTACTTTGCCTGTCTAAGATAAACTTCTCTAATTGGACCAAGTTTTTCAAAAATATATATAACAACTAAAAGTTAAAATAAATGCTCAATTAAAAACCTATTTCAGGGAGAATTTAATGAAGCTATATAATTTGTTTGTTCTAGATTGATATAATTTTTACTATAAACTTGTCAAAGTTAGGGAAGTTTTCACTTAAAATAAAAACCAAAATGAACTAATATAATTTGGAAATGAGGAGTAACTTAAAGTTCTTATTGATTGTCCTCCAATGAAATCTGACTCACATCTAACTTATATGCCTTTAAAACCATTTATGTTGAATGACTCTAACAGGTTTGCCCAAATATTATTTTTTACCTCTATAAACAACGACGTCTCCTTGCAATATGATCAAATCGACCTAAAGGAAAACAACTCTTTCTTTAAACATTACTCCCTCGTCTAATAAAATACGGAAAACCTCTTGCCTCTCCTTCTAAAAAAAAACTTTACTCCAGTAAATAAACAAAATTTGAACTTAACATATAAACAAGAAATAATATTTACCAATCAAAAATTTCCCCCTTCCGTATTCTTTCTCATAAAGCTCCAACGCACTCGCCATGAACTAACCAATCAAAAATAGTCCAAACAAAAACGTCAGTCTTCTCCGAACGGGGCCAACATAAAAGCTCTGGGGGTATCGCCCAACTTTTCCCACGCACTGAATGACAACATGGACACCCGAGATCTACAATTTTGCCAATCCAAAATCGCACAACGCTTCAAGATATTCATCAAGGAGAACATTGAGCCTTGATATCACGATGATATCTTGGAATCACATTGTTCATGCAAATACAGCAGTCCCCGTGACGCACCAAGGGCAATTCTCTTTCCCTTGCCATCTAAGGCTGTTCCCCTTTAACACATTCGACAAAGAAAAGGGAAAAACTCAGCTGAATTGCTTGAAGAAGGAAACCCAAATATAATGCTTGCATTGCTTTGAACAAACAATTTAAAGAGAGCCTACACATTAGTTTTGTTCAACTTGTCAAAGGGCCTAGCTGGTTTGGTTAGGGGTCTAGTAGCACCCCTTTTAGTCTTAGAGTTTGAACTCCCATGGACCAATTCATGTTGGGTTAAAAAAATCTTCACGATGTCCCACGCAAAGCACATATTTAAGACTTGTGCCCATCGCGGTCGTTCTCACATGGGCAGGGTGCCGTGTGAAAGGGTTTGGGTAAAGTTTAATATTTTCTCGACCTTTGAATACACATTTAATTGGCAAGTTCTTCCTGAACCAAGTCAAAAACCTAAATTACAAAGAAAAGGATTGATAAAAGGGATTGGTGAAACCTTCACATGATTATTGAAAAATTTGTTGTTTTTTCCCATTTTTAACCCTCATAGTTTCTCAATATAAGGGCAACGTTGTCATGCAGGGGATAAAAACATGAATACAATACTAAACCTTTTAATTTAGAAGCAACAGTTCCATTTGCCATGTAGGGATACACAAAACCTTTCGTTATTGCAATGCAAAACCCATAAGTGAAGAGATTACATGGACACCAAGCTTATCACTCAATTTCTGTGTAAAATTGACCACCCCAACAAACTGAATCATTATCCTTCACCCCTTTAACACAACATTGTGCCACCAAATCACCCTTGTATACTTTTCCATATCCTCCCTCTCCCAAAATATTTGTTTGGCGAAGTTATTGTACCTTTCTGACTCCTTAAACTTATACTGCTTCAATGCCAAACAACCTCTGATCATGCGAACTGAAACTATAACACATATAAATTATCAGGTATAAGAGTGCATGATGAAAAATTGGGTATAATGACAATACAGGTAATTAATATATGATCTAGAAAAACAAAAATGGGTAACACCATTAAATAAAAAACCATAACCATGGATCTTAAAAAAAAAATGAACCTTGAACTGCAGCGTTTTTAACATGAACATCACATCATTAAGAAGGAATCATATCGAAAAACAAAATAAACAATTAGACAACTTTTAATAGCGAGGGGATATAAAACACATGTATTTCACAATGTAATTAAAAGAATCCAAAATTCCCCTAGATCTAACATTTGATCAATGTGCCAGCAGTAAAATTACATTACAATCCTTGATTCCGAACAAATAAACAAATCATCGAGAAATCCATGAGTTATACTTTCAAATATTAAAAAAAATATATTGCCATCGAATCTAACATAATATGTCTGGCTGCTAATCTTCTACACGACAACTGATTCCTCTCACCCTAAATCCATCCACCTTCATGCACCCCACAAAACTCCACACTCATCACAACCAAAAACACTTTTTTCCACCTGAGATATTATTCATACCCTTTGGGTGCTTTTCTGGCTCACCGCCTCGCGCCATCTTCTCCCTAGCCTCCTCTAGTCCTTAAAAGCCCCTTCCACCCAATACTCACCACCAACAATGGCGATCCAAGGGGGGGGGCGGGTGGCTCCAGCCCCCATTGAAATAAAGAGAGATTGAAGAAGAAGAAAAGAAAAAAATATAAAATTAGGGGAAAAAAAAGAATCAACCCCCTACAACCTTGTACTGGACCCCACTGCCACCAGACCCCCAACCCACCTCTATTAAACATATTAACTCAAATTTTCTAAACACCAGTAACCAATCCTTTTAAATGAACCTCAATTGCCCATGATTGAACACACCACAACCACTCATACTAGATCCCTCCATACAGCTACACTAAATTTAACCAAACTTGGGTAAACATATTATACATACAAATACAGAATGAAATAAAACAACTGAATTTTGTCTTTTTAAAAAATATTGCAAAAGGGCCATATAACTTGAAATTTTTTGTGTTATCTTATAAAATCAGGTGATATATTTTTCCCTTAAAGATAATAACAACAATATTTTGACCAAATCGATATAGTTCATACCCAAATTGCCCAAGTTGTTTGTATTTTCATGCCCTGACCTTGTGACAGTCTCTATATAACCACAAAGATCCATATCAGCCCCCTCATCTTCCCCTCAAATTAGATCCTTTTCCCCCCTAGCCCCCTCTGGTCTAGTCACACCCACACACCAAATAGTTTCACCCATAATAGCATGTTTTCAAATGAGTCTACCACTCAACGTACGATTTGGTAATCCTAAATCCAAGAACCAAACTCATTTTCTCATAGAAGAGATACGAACTTCTTGCATTGTCGACTTTTATTGGTATTTAATAATTGTTATATTTTACAATCATATATTGAAATTGGCTATATGTTTCCAAAAATATAACTCGATCCTGGAACAAAGATTGAAGTATACATCTAAGTTTGGTGAAGGGAAATGTTCTTTCTAAAAAACAAGAGAGATCCTCAACATTTTGGGATTATGGTATAATATCTTCATTGCAAACCAATAAGCTAGTAGCCATAGCTAGTTTAGGCCCACCTAGTATCTTTCCCAAAAAAAACAATCATGGTCTCCTTGTATTGGCGAATGCTCTAAACCCAATGTCACGAATGTTTATTTAGCACCTCAACTTGGTTCGACTCACCGTGGGAGCAAATTTAAACATCTGGGTTTATAAACACTCAATGCGACGTGACATTGGGGAGATAGAAGTTTAACCCACAGTTGCTTTTAGTGGATGCCATGTCACAACATGATAAATAGCATTTGGTGACATGTCTGGCGACATTCCAGCTACCAGCCTCTAGTATTTTTTCACGCCTATTTGAAAATTCTTCTTAAGCAATGTTGGGCAGCGATCTTTCACCCATATTATTTTTCTATAACCCAAATATTTTAAATACATGTTGCTAGACATGATTAGATTCTTTCCCCTAGTTCATCGTCGGAAATAAAGAAAAAAACTTGTGCACTTTTCCTTATACACCCACTTGGCAAAAAAGCACTATTAATCTATGGAAATGTAATTTTTCATCATAGCATGTCCTGCGGTTATGTAATCTAAACCATACCCATGTAATCTAGACCACAATGTGTATGTTATCCATTAAAAATTCCTTTTATTATTATTATTTTACATAAACCTATATTTTTTAAAATTGAATCAAGTTAAGGACCTTTCCCTATTTTCCCAAACCTTTGGGTTTCCCTCCTGCTTTGGCAAACCCCACCACAACCCTTGCACTACATCACGTCACCTTTAACCTATGGCCCACCAAATCCAGCTTCCATACCTTCACTAAAATGTGTGTTACACATTTCCTTCACCTTTAAACCCAGTATTCCCCTAGAGACCATCTATAGGGCTCCCACACCGGAGTAGGCAAAGTAACACCAAACGAGATCACATGGGGGAGTGCTTCTGCCCTCCCTGTTGGACCAAAGCTATTTTGGTGTGGAATTAGAGGCCAAAACGGAACGGCTTATAGGCTTTGGGCTCCGCAAGGGAGCATAATCATCAGACCAACTAAACACTTTCTAGTTACTCCGGAAGCTCTTGAAGACCCAATCAATAAATTTGATATTAGCATTTTTGGGCGAGTTCACGCTCAGTGGGGAGATACTTCTGGAAACTCTAACTTGTTATTTAATTAAATCCTCGGTCCTACCCACATTAGTTTTCTCTTGTAACCTACCTCAATGCCTCTTAAATTCTGCTGAGATGAGAACACATCGCATCTTTGAAGCGTTCCTCCTCACTCGACTGTAAAAACCAAAAATCTTACTTGGTAAGAACCTCTCCCTATAAATCGTATTTTACACTCACCAGTTCATAGTGATTTTTGTCGTCGGCCTTGCATACCAACCCAGGGAAGGGATAGATTGGCAAAAAAAATAGTTGTCGACGATGGTTGCCGAGTTTGGGCCTCTAACCCCTTTCCGCGTGGCCACCTCATACGGTCAATGAATAACCTTTAACCTCATTTTCGGTTTGTTAAACAAAATCAATCACTATAAACATACCCAACTAAATTGCATTTTTTAGGGGCCCGGGCGACCACTTCACCTTAATGTCCTGATTCTATGAAAAGACTTTCAATACAAGCTTCCAGAAAGATCAAACCAAAATGAAGGAAATGCATCGTAGCCCAAATTCGTTTGTACAGTGTATTTTCGTAGTTTAAACTAGCCAAGACGGGAGTTGGGTTGACCCGTTATCTCTATGTTCTGCCGCCGTAACCCTTTTTTCTCCCATCGAATCAAGAGGGAAGTTTTGAGAGTAAGCCTCTCGCTTCTCATTATCACTATATATATATTGTTGATAGAATGGCATGGGAAACTATAACCGCCTCTGGGTTTTAGGTGGACAACTCGCAAGCAAAACTTGCACCCCATAAAGTCAAAAGCACCACATCATCCTTAGCTGTTTTTTTACTAGGGGTTTGTTTCCTCTAGGAAACATGGTTAGTTCTAGCCACCAACTTCACAAACAGTAAAACCTCCAAATACGGAGGCGTTTTTAATCCCCTTACTAGATACATGGCATGGAATTAAAACTTCTTTGTCTAACCCAAGGTTCCCCTTTTTTCTTTTCAATTTCCTACTTTGAAGAGTCGTTGGGAAATTTTCCATGTCACCCTAGAATTTAAAGTGTGGGTCTCGAGTTCTTAGTCCCTTTTAAGATGCGTTGTTAGGTGCTCCATTTTCCATGAGGGCAACCTCAACCTTGCTCGAAGCTTTTCCACCAACCGAACCATCCCTCTCCACTCGTGATAAACCCCGGAAGGCATCCCTCACTTCACGAGCAAACCCCTCTTCTTTAGGCTCTTAACCGAAGCCAAGGGTGGGCATTGTGATAAACCTTTCTTCAACGGGATGCGCCTTTTTCTTTCCTATTCTCCTAATTATTTCGGGCATAATTCCTTTTTGATCAAGAGAAAGAATCTAAGGTTATGAAACTAATAAATTAGGCCAACCCTTTTTCGTCTATCCTTTAAAATAAAATCAAAAGTTAAATAAGAAAAAGACTAAGACCTACCCAACTTCCTAGCTGATTTCTCTTTTATCGGACGAAAAGAAACAACTTGATCGCGAAGCACATCTGCACCATCACCAAACCATCCTACATGACCTAGGGCAACCCAATTATTCGGTTCACTTGAGCGCCCAATGATCCATCTTCATACAAACCTTGCTTTCCTTCATCGCCTATATTCACAACACAGGGTCAAGGTTTTTTTAACCAATTTAGGGAGAGATGCCACGTACTTTTTTCCGAGCAATGAAATTGGGTTGTACGATGACATACCGAAGAGAAGAGTAGGGGGAGGGGAACAAATGTAATATTAAAAATTCTAAGAACAGTTTGGATGTGACTATCTAGTACAAATGAGCACTTTGTTACTCTTAATTTTTTAGCCCAAAAGCAGAGACTTTGCTACTTGCGTAGGACCAGGCCGCAGTATGTCCTCCAAGTTAAAATGAGCATTTCCGGGAAAATCCAAATAGCTAGAGTCAACGAGAATAATGTCAATCCAACAAGAAACAAAGGTCCAGGGAAAACGCCGATTTGCAACACAAGCTCTGATCCCCAACGATATATGATTTGAAAGGACTCCTAAACCTTTCGCAACTTGTAGTTATGAAGATGTGATCGCCTTCATTGAAAAACAAGATCAATCTAGAATATGAAGACCTCCCATACCTTGTATATGGAGATTAAGTTTCAAAAACATGGTCCAAGGGGGACATCTCAGCTATTCACAAGGAGTCAGACCACTAAAATCACATATACATTATTTACCATCACCAACATTTATCCTGTGAAATGCGTACGAATTGAACTGCCCCCATATCATCATGCTCCTTGATGGCCCCAAATGAGAATATGAACTCAATGCCTCCATCATCAAGATGAATATCCACCACCATACTTTTAAGGTGTGATCATTGCTTTTCTTGGAAAATATGGGCCCCCCAAATCTCTAAGCCCATCACGGTCGCTGCTAGAGTCATTTGAAATAAACATCCCCAAACCCCTCATCTATTGGAACTAACTCCATTGGGTCAAACACTGGGAACTTGGGCAACCAAAAGCAAGGGCCTAGTGGCTCCAATAGAAGCAATATACATGCCTTCTCTGAAAACCCCTACCACCGCACTTCTAATCTTCAATCTATGGAAAAAGGGCAAATTTAACGTGGTTAATGGGGATGCCTCCCCCCCTTATCCCCTTTTTCTCTTGGCATCCTTTTTGCCAAATTTTTATCATCAGAGACAATGACATCCAACACAACCATCCCCCATTGTCCACATTTTCCCAATGCCCCCTCCCTGGTCATTGCCATCATTGCCCCCCTCATTCTTGCAACATTTAAAATCACCACCTACAACTATTCCCTAATCCAAGCAATGAACATCATAGCCTACAAGCATGCCTTAGAACAACCCTCAAAACTATATCATCATTTTTGGTATTTAGTGGACTATTTAAAAATTATGAGTTTTGGATTGACACCATCATTTCTTCCTTTCTTTCTTTATGGTCAAAATAATTGATTAAGTAACAAATATAGTCAAAATAAATGGTTACAAAATTTTAAATTTTCTCACAAACAATCATAATGGATTAGTGATTTCAAAAGCCGATGAGTTATCTCCCACATCTTATGGATGGACCATGAATTAACTAGATCCTCTTGGGCCCAAGGTGTCCCATCATCGACGAACAGGGTTTGATACAATCTTTAGGGAAAAAAAGCCATAAAACAAAAAAGGAAAACAACAACAAAAATCCAGATGGACTCCAATATAATTTCCCATATATACTGAATGAATATTAAAAATGCCTCTATTAAAAAAATCCATACAACATGAAACATTTATTTCTTAAACAAATTTCTTATGCGATGGGAAACATGTTAAAAGAAATAGAGGGCGATGATCCCCCCGTATGTAACACTAGATCCTCATCTGCAATGTAGACATGAAACTGTCAACCCCCTTTTTCAGATTAATTTTCCCAAAGTTCAACAGATCTAAACACTATATAGCATTTGAGAAAAAGGATTACCATCTGAAACGCAAAAGACGCCTCCCCGTTGACGCTTCGCCAAAACAGACAGCTCCCAACCACAACAGCAACCATGAAAAAACAATGGATCACAGTAGAGGAAAACATGCGTTTACTCATCACCTGCAAATCCTCTGGAGGAAAAAAAAAACAATTGTGGTAGCACACATACTCACAAAAAAATATCTCACTTTAATGATTAACTTTAAATGAAACGAAATCAAGTGTCCAGAATTGGACACGAACAACCTCTTTGCCATCCCCCGGCCAACTGGCAGCAAATTTACTCTGACCAACACACTTAGAAGGATTACCTTCGAAATATTCAGGCATAAAATAATTAAGGAATGAAAAGGTAAAAAACCATAAAAAAATACTTTACCCTAAAGCTGATGTTGCCCCAGTTTTAAAACGAACACGAAAAATGAAATTTGATCACTTACAAACATTCCACTTCGAAAATTGAACGTGACCACTAAGTTGTGGAAGGAAACACCCTGTAGAATACAATAACTTTTGTTTATTAAAATAAGGAATATAAAGCTCAATCACAGTGACAACTGAACATATTCAAAGAACAATACAGCCAAAGATAAAAAGAAGGTTGTCATAGAAGTACAGGCTGAAGAGCTTGGAACATCAGTGGCTATGATTCGGTTTAAGGGCCAATAACTGTATTGTTCAATCTCCTGGGGGAGAGAATAAGCGCAGATAAAATAAAGACACGTTACTCCATCAATCTTCAAATTTTAAAATAAAATCTACAGAACTGAGATACAGATATGTCTGGGTAAATTTGCAATCAGGAAGATAGATTTATTATCTTACAGACTGCAGGTTGCCAATTAGCCAGTACTGGGATCTTCCATGAAATATTGTTTACAGCAAGTATTTAAGCAGCTTCCATCCTGCCCAAAGGTGTCAGGGATACGGCCAAAAAGCATTGTGCTTAATAACCGCAAAAAATATAAAAAAAACAACTCATTTCCTCCCACAATTTACAGCTCACAACTGCAAGCTGAAGTGCATGGCTCATCACCGAACTGAATGAATGTGTTAAAAAGTCACAGCCTCTTGGAATTTCAAGGAATAATCTCATCAAACTGAGAGGCTCCCCTAAAAATCCCCGCCTACATTGTTCCGTCAGGCTCACATAAAATGTAATCTTTCGACTTACAGATGACGCAGCGTCCTATTTTCCGACCGCCGAACAGTGTCCAAGAGGTTCTTGTTCTTCATAAAACCTGCAATCAAACAGCGTACAAAAACAGAGAACCATGAGCCAGAAATGAAGTAAACGTCCATGCATATATGTACAGGATAGGAGGAGGGAACATACAGCTCTTGAATTTGTCCCTTTTGCAGGGGACCATGCTCCAGTGGCACGGTCTTGTTGCCGAACTTGAGGTCCCATCCCAAGCCCCGTTGCCGGATCATGCAGCCCGTCTTGATGGCCACCAGCGCCTGGGTGCAAAACCCCAAAACAAACCACGACACGTTCATGGAAGGCCGGAACGCAACGCAGCAGCAAAACCAAAAAAAAACCGTCGTTCGACAGAGAGGATCAAGATTTTTTCTTTCGAAGAAGACAAAGAAAAGTAGAAAGCCGAGACGGCGGCGGCGCAGCACCACACCAGCACAATACCTTGTTTCCCTAATTTCCCGCCCCGCCGGCACAGCAAACCCCCGACCCAGCGATCACGACGCCCACCACAGCCACCCACCACCTCCTTTCGCCTCCGGAGCTCCCACGCCGCCCATGGCGCCGCCGCCGTACTCAGAACTCTAGACACACCCTCTCGTCTCTCGGGCCCCCACGCGCCGCGCACTGACAGGGCCGGTTCGGAAACGCTGCTGATGCGGCCAGGGATGATAGTGAGGACTGAGGAAGTGGGATCGATCGAGGGAAAAGTGGAAAGCGGGGGTGACAGTGGGGCACCCGGCCTGCCCTCGGTGGTCGATCGATCGAGGCTGCTGGGGACGCGATGACGCCCCCAAACAGATGCTGGCGTTGCGTGCTTGCCGCGCGGCCCGACGGGGGTGCCTGCAGCATACTGCTTTCGCTATCGCAGGCCCCGCCCCCCCGGCTGTGGCTGGGTGGCTGGTTTCCGTTACCGGGGGCCGGGGACTGCGCGCGTCGCGTAGGTTAAGCAGTTGCAGCGGCGACCGGCAGAGGGTAGCATGCCCGCTCTCCTGACCATCTCAGCGGCAGCGGCAGTAAACCACCCGGGCCCTCAACAAAAATATCACGGCTGCCATGACGGACGTTTTCACAACGAGAAAAGGGGGGAAGAACTCAGAAAGGACCTTTCACATTTAGCAGTGATTTAGTAACTACTTGCAACATTTATAAACCCTTTTATTACATACTACTTAAAAAGGGTTTTTGCTTAATAAGGAAGCTAAAATTACATTATTTGATTACTTGCCAAAAATTTGGGTAGGGACGGGTAAATTCAACCTGTACCACATGAATGTATGCCGTTTTCAACCCATTTTTTTTGGTCATTTTAAAAGTTCTTAATAGTTTTCTATAAATTTAGTTAAACTTCAATGGATTTATTTTTTTATAGGAGAATAGGATTTTAATTTATTATAATAGCAATCTAATTCAACTGGTACACCATACGATTTACTTATGCACAAAAATGTTACCCGGCAGCATCGAACGAGGTAAAGAAATTTTATACAATTAATTAGACATTTGTCATGGACGTATATTTACTTTGCCTCTTTATCCGACCCGCTGCAGTCCTCCTAACAATAGCGGGATGACGATAGACCCATCTATAATAGGTGGGAGAGTGAGGGGCCCAAGGGCCGGGACGCAGACACACTAAAAAATTATAGGATGAGATAGAACAAGATAATAAAATAATAATATATATATATATATATTATAGTGATATAAAATTAATTTAGCCTAAAAATAAATTCTAGGGGACAACAAAATTCGACTGAAAAGATAAAATGGATTCAGTGTGACAGGGGGCTGCCACCAAAACTGTTCCAATTCGATTTGTTCAGAACACTACTCCCTTGGTAAATGTTTCGTCTAAAAATTCCATAATATGGAAAACCAAAGTCCACATGAAGAGACATAACCTTAGACAGGGGAAAAAAAAATATAACCAGGGAAAAATTACATAATTCTGGCCTTGAGTTCATCTCATTTTCCTTATGAATTATTAATTCTCTTTCCCATTAAACAGGAAGAGATATAAATCACGGTACGTTTACCTTAACATGGTGAAAGTCGTCAATTCAACTGAATTATTCTAAATCCAAGTGATTTTTTTCTATTATTAACCTTACACCCCCAACCACAATCAAACGGAATGGTAAGAGAATTGTTGGGTTGATGTAATAGGTAGGTGGCAAATGTAATTGCTTCAAAATTTATCGCATAACACTGTAACTTTTGGAACAGGTATTTTTGATTATTGCCTTTTCTCCCTTTCCAGGTGCATTCGAATTTAATTGCTTGATCTATTTCCTATGACGCATTTGTATTTAATTATATGGGTTTTTTCATTCCAAGGTTTATTAAGAATTTAATTAGAGGATGCATGCTGATGTCTTTGTGAAATTTTAGAGTTGCATTTTTTTTTTGGTCGAAGGATTACCAATTTAATACATTCTTCCATCTAGCAAAGTAAAAATAAATATAATATAAATAATATAAATTAAGTAAAAATATCATAAAATTGGAAAGTATAATATAATATGTATAATTTAATATAATATAACAAAAGGGTAAAGGTTTTGTAATAAGAGAAAAAAGTGAGCTTTATAAACCACTTTATGCTACGTTAGACTAATAGATAGGCCATAAATATAAACAATGATAGTGGGTTAGATTGTAAGGGGATGTACAACCCACAGATAATAGGTTATATGTAATTTTTTTTAAAATTTATGCAAAAAGCAGGTCATACGAAAATTGTTTGTTTAGCTATCTACAAATTGTTTAATGCTTGCATATAGTCATAATCCAAGTAAAATATGATCTTTTGTATAATAGGACGTTGCTAGTTGATACAAACAACCAAACATAATTAAGTTAAAATATGGTTTTAATATTTTTTAGACTAGTAATTCTAGCACGTGATCAACATAAAAATTATAGACAAACCATCAATATAAATAGTAAATTAATAAATTTATATAAAAAGTCACACGGATACTTAGTAACATTTGGGTTTTATCACTTGTAGAATATATTTTGATAAAATATACCTAAATAAACTGAATCGGGGTTTTTTCGATTTGATTTTGATTTAAATGGATTTTTATAAGGCTGACCGATCTACACATAGTTTAGATAAAGAAAAAGCATCCCCCCACAGGATCGACGCTGGCAGTTCGATTTCTGGGATAACGGGCCGAAGCCGTCGACTCCTGAAACGATGACCCGCCTCTGCTGACGGATGTTGCTGGAAGGGCTTTTTACAGAATATTCTGCCAATTGAATGTTTTAAAGTTCAAAACAGATGATTTACCCAATTTTAGAGTTCAGAAAAAATAAACTTTCATAAGTGCCTGTTTGATATGGCTCCCAGAGGGGCTCCGGCTCCGGCTCTTGAAGGGGCCATACCAAACGCCAATTTCTGAAAACTGCTTCACCGAGGAGCCGCATGGAAGCCAGATCCCTTTTGTACTGCGAAGGTGAAGCCCCAAATCGGGGCTTCTTAGGGCCCGTCACGATTCGGCAGCAAAGACCCTACCCTCCCGATGCTCCTTGCTCGGCTACGAGGCGACGACTGTGATGGTCACCGTGGAGCAAGCGTGCAAGCAGCGACGGGGACGCTTGCACCTCTGTCCGGCGGGGGTTACTTGGGAAAAAGCTCGCGGCCGCTGGAACGTGGGGTGCAGGCCAGATCCACACCAAAGCCGCACCGGGGTGCGAGCTGAATCGAGCGCTGCGGCTCATACGATGGGATGGGATAAGATCATAGGGTTTTTTTTTTAGTTTGGAGAAGAGCGTAGCTTCGTTTGTAAATGGGTTGTCTTTTGTTTGGGTTTGGGCCCCATAGGGTGTTTGATCTAGCCCTCTGAAAAGGGAGCGGCTATTTTAGCCGCAGGGCCTGCCATTTTTGGTAAAAGTGAAATTTATTATATTTTTTTTTTTTGGTAAGAATTTTAACCCCTGGTTTTTGCGCGCGGAAAAAAAAATTGGCTGCAAGTAACCGACGCTTGCATGCCCAGGGCTCAGACCACGCTATTAGGGAAAAATACAAAAAAGCCTAACATGTTTTAAAAGGGGCCATGTAATTTTCAAAAAAGGGCACAGAAGTAAGCCTAAAGACCGTTGGAATCCCATCGCAGAACACAATTTACATTTTACATTTTGTTTGAGCAAACAATACTCATCCCTAAAAAAACACATTTGCGCATCTTCGTGCCTCACCATTTTTAAAAAAAAAAATAGTGTCATTAGTTTTGCTGGAGGAGATAAAAAATATACATAGTTAAAAATAAAAACATTATTTGCCTTTTTTAAAAAGACATTTTTGCTAAAGAATATTATTGTTTAAATTGAGGCCTACGGGCCAAAAAAAAACGTTCTTAATGCCTTGTGTTCAAAACAAAAATCATTGCACAAACCATTTCTTTTCGCGGTAGATGACAAAAACCCACAAAAGTTATGAATTAAAATAACCTTCCACCGAATAGACGATTTTCTAGATGCAATTTTTAAGAGTCAACAATGAAAGCCCACGAATATTTGCACCCCAATTTAAACCAAACAAACTTGTTTGTGACTACGGTTTTAGGAATAAAGGAAACCCACTTAAAAAAGAAACAAAATAGATGATTTTTCCTAGACTTCATTGGTGATCCCCTGGTAATTTGTAGTGGTTTTGCATTTTTTAAAACTACTAATACTTTTAATTTTGGGGAACAATTTTTTCCCCCTAAATAGGCAATTTATTTTTTTTTAAAAAAAACTCCGCCTGGGTTTGGGAGTGCCTTTGGTTTCCCCATACCTCCCCCCCCCCTGGTAAAGGAGGGGGGGTGTGATAGGTTTGGGGCGACCCAAACCCTCAAAATTTTGGCCATTTTCCCTTTGGAAATAGACCCAAAAAAAAATTCCCCTTTGGGGGCGAAAACCCCTTAGCGACGCGCCAGGGCCGGAACCCCGGGTAGGGTTTAAATAAAGCAAGGGCCGGGTCGTCACCCCCCAAAGTGCGCCCCGGGGTGTCTTGACTGGGCACGGGGGCCCAAGTGAGAAAGGGATGGGGT
This sequence comes from Microstegium vimineum, assembly GCA_022036555.1. Lineage (NCBI taxonomy): Eukaryota > Viridiplantae > Streptophyta > Magnoliopsida > Poales > Poaceae > Microstegium > Microstegium vimineum. The sequence continues at coordinate 22,184 of JAJDON010000067.1, forward strand.
CGTCGGACCCTTAGGGGGGGCCCCCAAAAAATCGGCGCCCATGGGGGGAAAAATAAAGAAAGGGGAAAGGGAACTATCAACCCCCAAAAATCCTTTAGGTAGCTGAATGTTGGGCCCCCTAAAGGGGAAAGGTTAAGGGGCTAGTTGACACAGGGTTAGGGGGCGGGGTAAATATCTTGTGCTTTTCAAGACCCCAAAAATGGAAGGGTAAAAAAGGCGAAGGAGGTGGACAATACAGGCTTAAAGGGCTAGGTAAAACAGGGACAATTTCGGAGAAAGGGATCGGAGTTTAAACGTTAAGAGCCCCCAAAGGGTGGGGTGGGGGGGGAAAAAGGGCAAGAATGGGATTCTAGTTAAATTTGCCCATTATGATTTAGCCCCTTAAAAACAAAATTATTGGGGGATGCCCCCAAAAGTGGGCCCTAAAAGATGTGCAAAAGGGGCCCAATTTTGGGAAGGTTTTTGATGGCAAGTCGGTTTGTCCCAAAGACGAGAAGCTTTTCATTGGGGGGGGCCCTTTTAATGGCCATTGAGCATCAAGTAAAATTTTCAGGTACACAGGGATTTTTTGGGTTTCCCGGGAAAAAGGGAACCAGGCGGGAGGGGATATCCAAAAATTTGCCCCAAGCTTTTGATATGATGGTAGAAAACCCACTTTCTTCCAAAAGCGGAGTCCCCCCTTTGACCTTTAGTAGGTCTTGTCCCAGCTTTTAAGTTTGATTTCGCCCTTTGCAAAAGGAAGATAAACGGCTTGCGGGTTTGTAAGGTGTTACCGGGGGAATGTGTGGTTCTCAGCCAAGCAGTGGGGGCTGATTTCCCCACTTTCTGATGCAAACGGGTGGGGCTAAACAAGCCCAAGTTTGCAAGAAAAAAAGTGGTGGAATTTAAAAGGGGGAAGGCATCAAAGACTTAAAAGGCAAAAAAGTTTTTTGAAGGGGGCCCGGGGAAGGACAAGGGTGACCCCCAACAAAAATTTTGGAGAAGATGACGACAAAGGGTCAAAGGTTCTACAAAGGGCTGGGTTTGTGACCAAAGAAGTGACCCCCCCTATGAAAACACTTGGTGGGGGGAATGGGGATTTTAAAAAGGGCAATTAAGGAGAAGAAGGAAGGCAAATAAAGCTTGTTCCGGGCCCGGGAGTGCAGATAACATAGGGGAATATAAGGGGGCAAAGAACTGAAAAACGGGGTGGCGGGGGAAAAGGGGACGACTTATGAAAAATTTGTACAAGCGTCTTGAACAAGGAAGGAAAAAAGGAAAACTATGGGAGGCTGGGACTCTGAAAGGAAGACGGGGGAAACTTTTACTCAATTTCAATGCTTTAAAGGGGATGAGGGGGAGAAAATCGGGTGAAAGAGGATAATCAACAAAGATGGCAAAGTATTTTGACAAATTGTTAAATGGGGAGAACAAAGAACCCCCTTTTTTTAAATTTGGACCCCTCGTTTGATGACAACAATAAACGCTTTGAGGGGAGGATTAAAAGAATCGGGGGGCAAGAAGCGTTAAAAAGGGATAAAAGGGGGAGAAAAGCGAGGGGCCCCGGTTTGGAAACCCCAAAAATCAAGGGGGGAGATCCTTTGGGGGAAAAATGCTATAGAATGGCTAACCAAGATTTTCCAAAAATATCTTCCGACGAACAAGATGCCTGGGGAAAGTGGAGAAAAGCATTTTGGTCCCAAAACTACAAAAAAAGGGTAAACATCCAGATTTAAAAATTAACTATCGGGGATTAATTGTTTACCAAAACTATAAAGCTAGGGGAGAGAGTCATCGACACCCCCCCTGCAAAGAAGGACACGATACCCTCCCAAATTTTAAATTTGGTTTCAAGGGCCTGGAAGGTAAACCCAAAAGAAGCAACTTTTTGGGAAAAACAATTAGGAGCGTTTTTGGGAGAGAAAAAAGGACCTCCCAAAAAGGGTTTTAAATTTGATTTTGGAGAAGGTTTAGACAAAATCCCCAAAAAATTTTATGTGGGGGGGCTTTGGTTTAACAAAAAGGGCCCCAACAAATTACGTGACCCTCATCAAGGCCCCTGTAAAACAATTTTTAATACTTTCGAACCAACGAGGGAATACTGTTTTATTTCCCCCGATTAGAATTGGGCTTCATAAAGGGTTTAAGCCTTGAGCCCTTATCTCTTTCCCTTGGAAACGGACGAGATTACAAGGGAATTCAAGGGGACATCCCTTGGGGGGCCCTGCTCTTTGGCCCCATGATGTAGTGTTTTGTTTAAAAGAAAGCTTTATGGGAAATAAAAGAAAACTTTACTTGGGGGGCAAACCCTGAGTCAAAGGTTTTTTGACTAAGTCGAACTAAAAACCGAGTAAATGAAAACACTTTGGGCCCAAAAAACGGCTCAGGATGAAGGGGGATGGGATTTGGAAGGTCCCAAATCGTGCCAAAAAGGAAAACCTACCGATATCTGGGATCGATGCTAAAAAAGGGATGGAGAATTTAAGCAGGGCGTTAAACCCCTAAAATTTAAAACAGGGGGGTCAATGGCGTCCCAAACCTTTCCCGGCATTCAAAATGGAACAAAGGGGGAAACCCCAAAAACGAAAAGGCAAGTTCATAGGAAAAGCAATTAGACCTCAATGTTGTATGGGCCCCAAAATTGGGCCCCCAAAGGCTCACATGGGCCCAAAAAATAGTGTTTTTTGAAATGCGCATGTTTTCGTTGGAACGTGGGGCACACAAGAAAAAGGACCGAGTTCGGAATGATGAAATAGGATCCCCCTAGCCCGGTTTCACCAATTTAAGAAAAACTTTTCCAACAAACGGTTGAGATGGTTTGGCCATGCCAAAAGGGCCCCCAGATGCACCATGCGCTGTGGGGTCCCCAAACCAACTTTAAAAATTAAGGAGAGGCAAAAGGGAAACCCCAAAGGGGTTACATAGGCGAAAAGGGGTGAATAGGATTTTAAAGTTAGGATATACCTAAGTCTAGGGTTTTGGGTAGGGTTGTCTGGGAAAACATTTTTTGAATGCCGGAAAACCCTGCTTGGGTAAACTTGTTGGGGTTTTAACTCCTAAAAATACCCCAACTTTTCTTGGGACTACAGGTTTGTTGATGTAATTTTTTTAAAAACCCAAATAGTGTTTGTGTTGATTTGCAACCCCCACTCCACCCTATTTATTTTGCAAAAAAAAAAGATCAAACAACAAGTGTGTTGATGTTAAAAAACTAATTTTGTACAAAGGCAAACCAGTTTAATGACTGAACAGAAATTATCAGCATAACAGTACAAAAAAAAAAAAAAGATATATTTCGATCACATTATCAAAAAGTATAGGGAAAAAACAAAACAAAAAAATCTCTAAAAAATAAGAATTTTTTAAATTATTAAAGAAATACATGTAAAGTGCGAAAAAAAGTTGTTGTCGGGACATTTTATAAATATGTAGCTAACGTCCTTTTCATTCAGGTCTGGAAGTTGGGAAAATCTAACGGTTTACACAATCCAAAATCCGTACAGGTTATCCGCTTGATATCTCTGCAGGTTCAGGCACTGAACTCCCTCATAAACAACACATCAGCAGCGGTAACGAACACACTGCACTTGCCCCTACCTGTGGATGGCTCGATCGCAAGAACCGTCTCGCCAACATAGAACCTGGGCTCATCTTCAGTCAACGTGTCTTTCCTCTGACAGTGTCACCCCCTGGAGGTACTCCATGATCAGGTACAGGGACTCACTGTCCCCGGAATGAAACAATATATTTGACAATGCAGTGGTGATCCACTTCGGCAAAAGACCCCTTTCAGCTCTACATCTCAACCTGGGAAACCACCAAACAAAGCACCAAAAAAGAGGAAAAATGGATACAAAGATGGTTCAGAACGTTGATAGAAATGCCTACCTAAAACCTCGCAAAAGCTTTCTGACTTTTTTTAAGCTTTTTACATCGAAAAAACATTTCCTGGGGTCTTCTTCGCAGACTCTGACCTAAAGAAAACCATGTGTAAACAAAAACGTTTTTATAACAATAGGAGAACGGATACAAATGGTCTTTATTCGCTGAAATTAAAGGTTTACCTCACCAAAAGCTCCTTCCCTATCTTTATTAGCAAGTCAAAATCCTCCACCTAATTTTATGCCTTTCAAGCGCATGTACTCCTCTCTTTCTTCTCAAACTTTTCGGGATGTTGTGAACCTCCACTTCGGACACACAACGCGCTAATTTTTTTTCTAACTAAACCGCTACATGACAAAATTTAAAAAAGATGGGTATTGAAGTTTTCTTGAAAAAAAGTAAATCAATCAAACATATAAATTTCATGACATGAAAAAGCTGGGGAAAAGGGACAATTTACCCTAATACTAATCTTCATTATACTTTCAGATGAATTAACAAAAAACATTCTAGAATCTCTTGTAAAGGGTTATTTTGGGAACATTTTTTAGTTGGTGCTGCTTTTGGCAACTGAGGTGGTATGACAATTGATTTAAGTGCACCTGCATATACAGAAACAAATTAGAATTCTCATTTACAGTCAAAATCCATTGCGCTGCACAGAGCTAACATTTGATTATGGTGCAGAAATAAATTAATAAGGGGGTAAAAAAAAAATAACGAACTTATTTTGACAGCTAAAAATTTTTTGCAGCACAGACGAAGAGTAATTGCACGGATCCTTACCTTTCTTTCCTTCCTGCAATGCTTGATTTTTCTCCTTGTAGTGCTTTTCAATGTACTGCTCGCCGCCGCAACCCTCTACTTGGTTGGCACTAGATGGGGGCATGATCTCCGGGTTCCTTTCCATTGGGGGGGCAATTCTTCTTTTTCCAAATTTACTTCCCCTCTTTGGAGCTTGGAAACACTCCTCGTGAATCCATTACAGCAAGAGAAGTAGGAAAATTGCCGCACTCGATCCCCCAAATAATTGTGCAAGCCACAAAATTTCCATATAGAAACTGCATCCAAAGCAACCTTTGTTGAAAACAAATTCATGTGACTATCACCGTAACAGCCCAAAAAAAAAGAGATTTTGGGAAATCTCGACTAGAATTTAGGCCTAGAGAGGCGAAATATAGCATTAATTATTGAAGAACAACTACCTGGGGAACTATCCGTCAAAACAATTAATTTAAAAATACATGTCCGAAAAAAAAACATGATTAAAATTGTATGAAATAAAAGCACAAAAAACGGGACCACATTTAAATTGGGTTTTAAGAATTAAACATAATATGGTTTAAATTGGGCAAAAAAATTCATGCGGGCAAAACAATGTTAAACTAACAATAAAAAGGTTAAATTTGGGGCAAAAAGTGTTTAAAAATAAAATAAAATGCTAAACAAAAACTAACATGAAATACAATAACAAAGAAAAAAGAAATTTACTTTTTCAAAGAATACTATGAGCTGGGGTCTTTTTTTCCTGCATTGGGCCGACCGGGCTTTGATAAGCGGGTCAGTAAGTTTGGGTTGCCCCACAACTTATGCCGGCTTAGGGAAGCAAAAAGGGTTCAGGCGCATGTGGAGTATAGTATGCAAAATGGAGGGCCTATTGAACCACAGCCCCAAAACCCCTTCTATTCACATTTGAGACCCCGGAAAGCGCGTTGCGCGTTTGGACCCCTTTTGACGCAGCTGTCAAGGCCCGCGGGACGAGGCTACCGAAGGTTGAGCATTCCCAGACCGGGAGTGGGGCCCCCCGGGGGACTTCTCACACCCCGCAGCGACGATCTGGGGCCTCCGCGTGACTCCGACCACCGGGCGGCCGATCGGGCGCCCCATCAGGGTCCACCCCCGATGACGGGTCCGGCGTACCTTCCTTGTCCTGATCCACCTCCCCCCGGGGTTGTCAAAGCTCTGCTGCCCCCCGGGCCCAATGGGAAAGGTTGACGCTTGCTGATGGAGCTTCGTCCGCCATTTGCTGCCGCACCCAAACTCGCCTTAGCCTTGCCACCATCTAGTAAGGAGGAGGCACGGAGGAAAAGGCATCATGGCGCCTATGCGGCACCATTATCTCCATTATCGGCAGTCCACCCTCTCCCATTGCCCCCAAAAAAAACTCTGCAGCTAACCCTAACTGTAATCTAGCATAGCCAGTCTAAATTCGAGAAGGGGGGAAGGGGAGGAGCAGACGGAGAGGCAATCTCATCACCCTACTAGCGATTGGAACACCAGCCATGGAATGGGGACCGAAGCTTGTGGGAGAGAGGAAGGGAAGAGGGAGAAGAAAGGAGAAATGGATAGGATTGGGGAATGAAAGAACGAGCGGTTGAAGAGCTGAAAGAAGTCGTGACTGTCGATCCTGTGATGGACCGGTCCGTGCGCTGCGATTAAATTACGGCCGTCCTGAGTAAAGTCTTTACCATATTTTAAATACAGTTTACTTCATTAATCATGACCAAAATTACAAATAATCGTTTCATGCTTGTCAATTAGATGTATTTTAATTTCTCATGTATAGGGGCAATATAGACATTTGATATCTTTCATCACTTCGTATAAATCAAGAGAGCCGTTTTGCCAAACGTTTTTCAAAATGGTTTTGGTTTCTCTAAATGAGTCAGAACCGGAGCTGTTTTTGGAGGAGCCGGAACAGACCCAGAGTTAGTATTAAAGAGAGGTAATGTGAACTTTTTCCTCCGTTTAATCGACATAGCAAGCAGCAATGAACAGGCCAAATGCACACACCAAAGTCCAGCCCAGTTATCTATATTAGGCCCGTGAAAGTAGTGCTCGCTGGCCAAGCCCACTTCAAAGAATGCAATGCACCGCGACAGCGTACACTTGAAGCATCAATGAGACAATGACCATATCAACACCATACATTGCTGAGCTGATATTATAGTGTAGAAGATGATGGGAAAAATAAAAAGGTACTATATATTACTCCCTCCATTGTAAATTATAAGACAGTCTGATTTTTTAAAATACATTGTTTTTAACATATATCTAGATATAGTGTGTCTAAATGCATAGCAAAATTATGTATCTTAGTATCTAGAAAACCAAAATGCATTATAATTTGTAACGAAGTACATGAATCCCAAGCTCTATAGTTCCACGCTGTACAATTGATAGGATGTCCTATTGTGACTCATAATTGACACTTGAGGTATCCATCAACTGTGCCGTTCTCTATGGGTCCAGATTCAACATTCCAGCAAACTGTACCTGACCTTGCACAAGGGCACTTGTCTCGAGGTATCGGTCAACCCTAGTAGTTTGACCTGAACCTTGCACACTCAACTACATCGCTAACAGTACCTATTTGTATTTGTGTGTCTAGTTTTAAATCTCAGTGTGGTTTAGAGCAGAACATCATTGTCGTCCCCAAGAATTGACAGAGAGAATGGCGCAATTGCGACATTGAATGTTGATGATCCAGCCTTGTCGATGTGCTTCATCTCGAAGTCACCTTCCTGCAATCCAAAATGGGCACAAATTACTTATTCCTAGTTTCTGGGTTACAGAAAAAGGCAATGCTAAAATAACAACAAACTGTTGTTGAAACTTTTTTGCAGAAACTTCTGTAGAGTTACCATTCTCCATGGGGAGTGCTCAATGGACACGCAGAAGAGTACTCAAAACCAGTCTTTGGAAAAATGACAGGTTGTTCTCCCACTACTCCAACTCCCTAACACAAACAATGAGGTCAATCATATTAGACATCCTTTATGATAATCAAATTAGAGTATCATTACAAAAACACTAACCAAATATTTTCCGTCCTTCCATTTCCATCTGTAACAATCCAGTGTCTTCTGAGAAGCTGAACAGGGCGCTGAGAATTATTCGTGATTCTAATTCTATAAGCAAAAAAGAATTGGCCTTTCAATGGCTGGCTCCGGCTTTCAATATAGACGCTCCTGACTTGAACTCTTATCCCCTACAAATTTCACTAAAACTGTATCAGAAAATTACATTGCACCAAAGATATAACTAATAGTTTATCTAAGTTAATTAAATACACTAGAGCTGTCATGACTGAGAAAGCGAAGTCTTTTTGGTCATTTCTCAGTCAGTGACGCATTAACTGGTAACCTAGGATTTCGAGGCTGCTGTTTCAGCTTTGCTTTGGTAGCAAAACTTCTTCGGTATCTCAAATTCATGTGCGACATAGCACCGCAAATACCTATAGATGAATGATCTTTTTCTCCAATACCACTAGAAGTTTTTTGTCACTAATATGCAAGTTCCAGTCCCAAAATATCGCATGGTACAATTTATGAAAAGCAACCAGACCACATTCAAGTGCTCATTTTCTATAAGCACAACATGTGAAGAGATAAAACATGTCTCTTTTTTTTTGCGACTGAGATAAAACACGTCCAAAGTGTTCAGTTTTGACCAGGTAAGATGGAACATAATTCAGTGATGACCTTGATCCCATTAATCACTTCTTTCTTTGTGAGTCACAACACAACTACTTCCTTTTTTTGCAGATTCTTGCTCAGATAGCAAGCTGGAAAATTTTCAACACTTCATACTTTCACATGGAAAACGACAATACTTCAATCAATATTTTGCATTGGAAAAGGACAATACTTCAATCAATATCTTGCATTGGAAAAGGAATATACTTCCAAAGTACTTTCCAAACTTTAAAAGGAGGTGCTAAAAAAAACTTACCAAAGTAGTTGCATCGCAAGAAAAATTTGAGGAGGGAGTGTGGAGCCAAAATCATTAATTCATCTCTGTATTTAGCAGCATCCTGAAGGATGAATGCATGAAAAAATAAACATGGTGAGGGCAACTTTTTTAAGCAATGCAAAAAAGCTCCAGCATCGTCTTTCAAATATGTATCAGTCCACAATCATTACAGCAACCTAAACAGAAAAAAACAGCGAAACACTACGTGCTCTCTGATATGACTGCAAAGCAAAGCTGCACTACATCGCAAGTGGTACAATTGAAAGTTCAAAGTCCCAACCATGAGGCTGGAATAGTGGAAATGCAATTCCACCATGAAAAATTAGAGAGTGCAACAGATGCGATAACGTAGCACATGCCTTGTGTCCCTAAAACTTCCTCTGAATTTTTAGTGCCACCAATTGGTGAAAAGGAATCATGAATCCAATAGTTCAGTCAACATATGAGCAAATCAGTCATCTCATAGAAGACTTGTTAGCACACATAGTCTTCACCAAGTCTCAGTATCAGTTAGCTACAATCAATATAAGAATGATTGGAGGTTGGAATAATCCATCAACGTATATTCATCATCCAACCATGCTAAAGCAACTGAAAGTAATTGAATTGCTTGGAACAGCGGAAAAGGCAAAAGTACAATACCTCAAACCTCTCCTCGTCAATGGCCTTGTTCATCAACCGGCGGAGACGCAGCACGGGCTCCTCCTCCTCGAACGACCTCAGCGAGTCCCTCAGCCTCGCTGCTTCCTTGTAATCCTGCACAACCAATCCCATGTTGCAGGTCAACGAAGAGTCCAAATGTGAGCGAAAGTTGATAATGCAAAATTTCAATCTCGGCCTTGGTACCTCAAATTGGGCGGCCACGGCGAGCTGCTGCTTTAGCATGGCGTACTTCTGGCTCCTCATCAGCAGCGACGCGACCACCTTCGCCTTCTTCTCCCGCTGCACCACCTCCTCCCTTTCCTCGTCCCTCCCCGGCGAATTCGAGCTCGAATTGGCGTCCGAGGCCGCTGCCGACGCCACCAGCGCCGGCGCGCTGCGGTGAATCTACCCTGCGGCCACCTCGCGGTTCTTGGCCTCGGCCCCGTCCACGCCGCCGTGGGAGCCGGCGCCTGCGACCTTAGACCCGCCCACTGCATCCTCCTCTTCGTTCTCCCGAAACTAAATCGAATTGGTTCCCGCGAAAACACAAAATAATGAAACCAAAATCGCGGCACTCGGATGAACAGATCGCGACGGTTTCTTGGAGGCCGGCGAGTGGCTGCCCAGGCTTTGCTCCCCTCCCCGCCGCTAAAATTAGGCGCCCTTATTGCTCTCCATTTCTGTGGCTCCGTCGCTCGCCAAGAAAACCCGGCAACAACCAACAGGGGAAGACAACGAAGGGGGAGGGGAATCTTGGAGCTAACGCGTGTGTATTAGCGGCTGGAGAATCGATTATTCGGTCGGATAAGACATGGAACACGTCGGAATCGGGGGAGGAAAAAATCCCGTCTTTTGCGTGGACAGCCACGCCACAGGCCCAGGGGAGCAGGCCAGCGAGGCAGCGACCGCGGTCGCAAAAATAGTTCGTCGCCGGTGGCCGTGAGCTGGTGACCACTTGCTAGCGACGGGACCGCCTGGCTCACATGTCAGGACCACTTGCAGTGGCTGGGAATGTTTTCCTCGGCATTAAGCCAGAGCATCTCCATATTGGTAAATCAATGAGCTTTTCAAGTTGCTAAAAGGTTTAAAAAAAACAGTACGTAGAACTATATTTGTTGTCTTTCATCAATCATTTTCAATATCTCCCGTATAATTTATAAAAAAGCATGGTTTAAAATAAATAAACTATTGTAAATGGAACGTATCATGTGCAAACCACGACTTCGTGAAAACTCATGCAAACGTTAAGGGGTTCACGGCGCAATGGCAAAGGTCATTGGTTGGGGGGCTCCCCACCCAGGGTTTAATCCTGGGTGCGACACTTTATTCTGTATTTATTCCAGAATTTTTCGGCGCTACGCATTAAGTGGTAGGCGATGTTCCAGTCGACAGCGAGGCGCCTGTGGTGACTTCGTGAACTTCAAGATTTGTCGGTTCAGTCCTTCGAAGGTGCTCATAGGGGTAGGGTTTGCGTGCGTGTGTTTCGTAGGGGCGAGTGGTGCGTGCGTGTTGAGTGTCTGCGTTGTACTGTGTACTCTCAAAAAAAAACCCATGCAAACAATGACAAAAAAAAGTTATCTAAATTCATTAAAAAAATCATACATCTAGATGATATGTGATTTTTTTTTGGGTGAATTTAGACGAATTTTTTGCCATAATTTACACGAGTTTTCACGAAGATTGTGGTTTGCACATGATACACCGTAACTTTTTTTCGGCGGCCATGAAACTACAACTGTGCTATATGCTAGCACAAATAGTGTTAAAAACACCGGTAATGAATACAAAATATAGCAAATATGAAATTCGATAAACATAAATATGTTTGTAAGATTCTATAAGTCTAAGTAATATTATCAATATGATATTACAATATGGTTCATGCAACACTGGTGTTGAATTGTCCACAATACCAAGTCAGTAGGAAATAACTAATTAAATCACTTCTATGGCTTGTCGGCAAAATATATAAAAAAAATATAAAACAGCGGCGCTATATGAACACTAAAGGTATTGAACTTAGGACCTGTTTGGATCCCTACCTCTAAACTTTAGAGCACTTTAGTTCATTTTTTATCTCTAAAGCTCTAATGTGAGGTGAACTAAAGTTTAGAGCTAATTTTAGACCACCTGTTTGGAGCTTTAGCTCTAAAGTTTAGAGCTCTAGAGTTTAGAGGTGAGGATCCATACAGGGCCTTAGTGGTGCTATAGTGCGTAGGATGGAGACCGGCGTAGGATGGCGGCCAGCAGATGGAGATCGCCGCGATGAAGCAGCGACGCACGACGGCCACGAGATCTCGGCACCGAGCATATGAAGAGACACGGGCGCGGTCCAGGCCGAGCGTCGCGACAGTTGAACGGTTGAAGGATGTGGGCCTCCTTTTCTATTTTACCAAGCCCAAATGCCAAACCATTGGAGATACAAGATTATTTCACTCGCCATTTGTTTTAGCCACTTGCGTCAAGTGTAAATTGGCAAACCATTGGAGATGCTCTTATAAAGGTCAAATTTGATATAGCGGTATAAATTACAATAACTTACTGTCGAGTCTCTCAGCCCTATCTTTTCCATGATAAAAAAGTAGAAGACGGTTTTGTATTAGAAAATCATATATTTTGAAATCACACTAATCACCTGTATACATCATTTATCTTTTATTATACATTTACATTGTGAGCTCTGAAGAATCCACTCTTAGGGAGTGCTCAGAGTCTACACGTATTTTTGTGCATGGAGCCATCGGTTTTTTCAAATATGGATATTTTTGTGCATGAACGATTGTTTTTTCCAAATACGGTTAGATTGGAAGCTAGAATAATGTGTAATACGTTATTGCAGAGAAATTTTCCTTTTATCTTGACCAAAAATCATTAGGAGATGCTCTTACTTGCTATGAAGTGCTACGAACGGGAATGGAGAGCTTTGTTGATTTGATCAAAATTTGGTTGCTAAAACTTTAATATGTTAGGGTTTTTGTTTTCATTTGGTTTGTTATTAAAATTTACTAACCTTCTACATTTGGCCTGCTAAATCTATAACAAAATATTTTTGACTAACTTATAGTAACTTGTTCTTGCCAAATCTTTAGCAAAGTGAACCTTGATAGCCAACCAAACAAGCCTAGAATGACAAGAGAAAAAGGATCCAAACATACTTGGCGAAAATATTGATTATATAAAAAAAAATTGGGGGGGGGGAGGGAGGAAGGACTATCGTATAAAACTTTAACAACATATACGCACTGGATCACAAAACACAAGTTGCACAACTTTATGGCTGAGGCAAAAATATCAATAGAAAAAAGGAGGAAATGCCTCTCTAGGCAAGGCCTTACTCTGTTCCTTGCTTACCCATACGTTGTTGGCCCTTGACAACCTATGCAACCCTCCTTATTTGCTCTGCATGGTCCTCCTAATTTTGTCCACCGCTCATGCCACCTAACTTGCCATCCCCAGTCTCATATGCTTCTTGCCCCCTCACTCGCCCTCCTCTAAGCAATCCTACGCTAGTGAATGCCCTCTATACTAGAGTTTGCGTAGACTCACATCCTCCACCAAAGTTCACAAGGAGATCCTCCTCACTGGATATTTTCTTGTTGCTCTACCTAGGCCAAACCTTATGTCTCTTAACTTCCTAACATGGCGTGACTCTCCAACCCATTGGAGCTCAACTCTTTACGTGCATGCATGCTTACCGCCGCACTGTCTTGACCCTCCATCTAGAATTGGCAAAATTTCATAAAAAGGAGAAAAAAGAAAAACAAAAATCAGAATCCAATGACAGACAGGTCTAACAAGTAATAATAAAATGATGGCCAAGATCTAGGGGCTACTACGGAATTGAGGACTACAAAAATAAGGGCAAAGTATAGGGATCTAATTTGAGGGATACTTTAGAGATTTCTAACATTCTAACTCATCACTCATAATCAAGTGAGAAACAATTTGCTAACACAATTATATGATATTTTTATAAAAAAAATGTAGTTCACCTATGCCCTCTGTCTAGGTGACTTTGTGTGAATGACAATCCTTTGAACTAGCCCTTTAATCATATGATAGTGTACTTGCGAACACTACATCATGGTTGAACAATCCAACCATGGCATCACAGCTATACTAAGTTATGTCTCATGACCCAAAGTTGTTCTATCTAAAACCTCTAAATAAACCTGAAGTCCCTACCCAGTTGTCCTTGATCGGCTCTTCTTCCCTTTGTTATCTTGCTCGCCTCCCTCAACCATCCCTACTCCCAACTAGTCTTCCATTGTTGCATCGACCATTGAACAAATTTCTTGTGGCAGTGTGGTGCCCACACCAGCTATGGTGTTGTTTGTTGTGCAGTCCTGCATCCTGCGCCCCCTACCAACGAACCATGGAAGGTGCACGAGGGTGAACTGAGGGATGGTGGCGTGCTTGTGTTGGTGTTGTTAGTTGCACGGTGAAACATATATATTGAATATTATTGTACCAGTTTGACTATTTTAGCACTATTTTTTTATTTTAACATATTTTGTTTCATACTTTGGTGAATGCAATTTGCCATATTTGATAAGAAAGATGTAGTAAGGTATTGTTTGATTATTGAAGTGATATGTGTTGAATCATTTTGATTGTTGAATGTCAAGTACTTATTAGTTGCAATAATTAACCAATTTAAGGAAGAAGCCAAGAATGCACATATTTGTATTCTTTTATACATGACATATAGATGAAAAAATAAACTACACACAAGATCTAAGCCTCAATTGTAATTTTGTTTTGCTAGGCTGATATGGAAGCAATCATGGCTAAACCAGTACAAGATGGAGAGCAACAATGTCAACGAACCATGTTGTTTCTCAAGTTTTCAAATCGACTATGTTTCTTCAAGTTGTAGAAATTCAACTAAACTCCAATAATAGGTGTAAAGGTGGCACTTACACAAAGTGAAAGGACCTTGATGTCGCCCAGCAGGACTAGAGGGAGGTGAATAGGCCTGTTTAAAATAAACTTGCAAACTTTCAGTCAGCACAGGTCCGACACTGCCGGCCTTGGGTCCGGCACTACCGAGGTGCCCGGCACTGCTGCTCTAAAGCCCGGCAGCGCTGGCCTCCAGGACAGAACTGAGCACAATTCAAAAAGTATAACTAGAATGGAAATTGTGCTTGAATGAAAACCTTCCTAGAGGTATAGGGAACCTCTAGCACCTCTTAGAATAGGTAGGAGCTGCACCACCAAGTAGATCGGGACCAAATCCTAGAAATCACCTTGAGGACAAATGCAAGTAAAGCAAATAACGCAAACACAAGTGACACAAGATTTATACCGTGGTTCAGCGTCGCCACAAAGGCTGGCCTAAGTCCACGTTGTTGAGGTTTGCCACACAAGGCTTAGGCTTGCCCTTCCCTCGTTCTCAAATCAAGAGAGTGGACTCTTGAAGTGAGGGGTGATTTATTAGCTTCAATGAGATGGTTACAAACCTCCCGGGACTGCCTGTAGAATCATGGACCCTTGTGTTTAGGCGATTAACGACAATACTAGATCGCTATGACTAACGTGTGTTTTGCAGAGACAAAGTCATTTATGTTAGGTCATGAGTGATGCATTTTGAATGGGCTTAATGGATATTCATGCCCCCAAGATGGAAATCGTTTCGGTTGCAAAGGATGGAGATACACGACGAAGACTAGGCTAGTTCTTAGTGCCATAAGGTTGAGAAGGGCACTAAGTATAGCTAGGGCTTTTGTTTTTCCTTTGACCGTACTATAAAGGGGGGTATGAGGTTAGTAGCTTGACCTAGGAGAGTTTAGGAAAGTGGGTATATGCACACTTGTCACAACTAGTCCTAGAGACCTTGCTTTCAGCCCTTGGTAAACCCTAGAAATGGTAGGAGCAAAATCCCTTAAGAAACCTCAACGAAAACGGTTGAAAAAGAGGGAGAAAGAGGCTCCGGACCACTCTGCTTAGTGGGCGTCGGACCATAGGAGAGTGGTCCGACGCTCCCTGACTTAGGCAGATTCTCAGCTCGAGGAGCTCCGGACCACCTGTCTGGAAAGCATCGGACCATAGGAGAGTGGTCCGGTGGCTTGGTTCAGAGAGACAGAAGGCTCCGGACTAGTCCGACGGTTAGTCCGACGGCTAGTCTGACGCCTCAAGACAGGAGTTGGGGTCTATGCAGAGAGCTCCCTGGCTCCGGACCAGAGCGTCGGACCAAGGCACCGGACCAAGGAGAGTGGTCCGATGGTGTGTAAAAGAGAGAAAGGATTTCACTCAGAGAGCACCGAGGCTCCGGACCAGAGCGTCGGACCAGTGCGTCGGACCAAGCAGAGTAGTCCGACGGTGCCTGAGTTTGAAATCAGAGTGAGCTCCGGACCAGTGTGCATGGTCCGGTGGTATGAGCTCCGGACTAGTCCGGTGGCTGCGCAGAGAGAAGAAAAAGTAAAAAACGGCTAGTTTTGGAGGTGGGGACTATTTATAGTTTCCCCCTTGGTCCTTAGAGGAACTCTTGGCCATTGTTTCAACTGGTGACACCTTGAGAAATCTTTTGGAGAGCCAAGAGGCTAGTGAGGGAGAGATTAGAGAGAGTTCATCTTGTTCTTCCCTCCTAGACTGATTAGGAGTGACTTGTGTGCATCCATCCACCTTCCTAGCCTTGAGTGGGTCAAGTGAAGGTCTTGTGCTTGTTACTCTTGGTGTTCGATAGCACCTAGACGGTTTGGTGGTGTTCGGAGGAAGTGACCGCCGGAGATTGTTGGCGGCTCTTCTCCAAGCTCTTGTGATCGGTTGTGGGCGATTCACCGAGCCGGAGTGGCGAAGAATCAGCCCGTAGAGAGCACTCTACCCTTGCGCGGGTAGAGGGGGAGCGATACCTTGCGAGGTGCTCCAACGAGGACTAGGGGGGTGTGTCGACACCTCGATACCTCGGGAAAAAATCGCTGCGTCAATGAGATTCTCTTTTCCCTAGCTCTTTACATTTCCGCATTTCTTTCCGTCTTGTTTTTACATTTCCCACTAGAATTGCTTAGGTTGTTTTTAATTCCTTTGAACTGCTACCGCTTTCTAGCTAGGACACACGGACGGTAGGCACTAGGGGGTGATTGGCATTTGATAGGCTTTTATATTTGCTTTAGAAATGTAAAACAAGCCCAATTAACCCCCCTCTTGGGAATCTTGATCCTTTCAATTGGTATCAGAGCAAGGTTGCTCTAAATTAGGCTTCACCGTCTAGAGCAAGATGTCCCATGGGGATGGACCGCCACCCATGTTCGATGGGGATGACTTTCCGTATTGGAAAGTGCGGATGGAGGCCTACCTTGAGGCCGTGGATGTCGGCGTTCACAAAGCCGCCACCAAAGGTGGATCGGTGTTCGCCGAGGACCCATACTTTGAGAAGAACAATGCTAAGGCAAAGAATATTCTTTTCCGTGGCATCTGCAAGGATGTGTTCAACCATGTGCGGAATTGCAAAACCGCGCATGAGATTTGGACAAACATTTGTGCTCTACACGAGGGCACTAAATGTGAAAGAGAAGAGCGCTATCACCTTATCATTGCTAAGTTAAATGCTTTAACCATGCTATCTCATGAAAATGCTAATGAAATGTACTCTCGCTTGAATGTGCTTGTAGAGGAGTTGAATGACCTTGGGCTCTCTCAAATGACACCGGCCGATGTGGTGCGCAAGATACTTTGTGTACTTCCAATAGACAAGTATAGCCACATCGTCACGGTTCTTCATCAAGGCGATCTCTTCGCAACTACACCAACGCAAGTGTTGGGCAAGATCAATGCTCATGAGATGTACATGAAGATCAATGATGGAACTTCATCATCCTCCAAGAAGAAAGAGAAGGAGGAGAAGAAGGACTTGGCTCTCAAGGCATCTTCCAAGGAGAAGTGCAAGATTCAATATGTCGTTGAGAGTACAAGTGATGATGATGATGAAGACAACATCGCTCTCATGGTGAAGAAGACCGCCAAGATGTTGAAGAGGCTAAACAAGAATGGAGTCAAGTTTGACTCAAAGAAGAAGAAATTATTCACAAGCTCTTCAAGGAAGCTAATCTCCCAAATGAAGTGCTACAATTGCGGCACTCTTGGTCATCTAGCCCATGCGTGTCCCGAAGAGAAGAAAGACAAGTTCAAGAACAACAAGTTCAAGAACTTCAAGAAGAACAAGGGCGGAAATGATGACACAAGTGATGATAACAAGAAGCAAGACAAGCCATACAAGAAGAAGAAGAACTTCAACTTCCACAAGAAGAAGAAGGATGGCAAGGCTTACATTGTGGGTGATTGGCTCACCGACATTGATGATTCAAGCGACTCCTCCGATGATGAGAGTGAAGAAGAGAATGTGGCCGCTTTGGTGATTGGTTCTTCGATTCCACCGCCACCTCCTCCTTCATCGCCGGGCTCATCCTCTACACACCTATGCCTTATGGCTAAAGGTGACAAGAAGGTACAAAAAGAGGATGATGGTGATGACCTCTCTAGTGATGATAGTGATGATGAAGAAGCACCTTCCTATGATGAGCTAATTAAAATTTGCAACAAATATGCTAGCATCATAAGAAAGTACAAGAGTAAAAATGACAAACTTCTTGAAATCAAGGAAAACTTGCAGGATAAGCTTGATAACTTGTCTAGTGCTAATGATGATTTGAAGCTTGAGATTAACTCTCTCACATCTAGCACTAGGGAGCTCAAAGCCTCTCTTAAGCAAGCCAATGAGAAACATGATAAGCTTGAGAGGTCATCCCAAGAGCTCCTCACAAGGTTTAACTTGCTAAAAGATGACTACAACCAAGTGAAAAGTGATCATGGCACACTAGTGGTAGCAAATGAATTACTTACTCAAGATCTTACACATGTTGCTACTAACCCGTGTGCTAAGTGTGCAAGTGCTACCTCTTGTGATATCGAGCTTGATGATGTGGCTCTTGAGCAAAGTGCCAAGTGCAAGGGCAAGAGAGTTGTAGAAGCCGACAAGTATGATGATTATGTGAAGATGAGTGAAGAGAACTCAAAGCTCAAGGAAGAGCTAATCAACCTCAAGGCAAACAAGCCCTTCACCATCAAGCCGGCTCAAGAAGAAGACAAAGATGCTATCACCTTGATCAACTCTCTTCGAGAAGAAATTGCCAAGCTTAAGAATGACAAGACCAAGCTTACAAGTGACCTTGAAAAGTTCACCAAGGGCCATAATCTCCAAAGTGAGCTTCTAATGAGCACCGTCATGAAGAGTGACAAGACCGGTATTGGGTACAAGGAGAACCAAGTGATGAAGGCCAAGGTCAAGATTGAAGCCAAGAACTACTACAAGAACAAGTACAATGGCTACAATCAAGAGAAGCCAAAGCCCAAGCCTAAGAGGTGTTTTGGATGTGGACAAATTGGTCATCTATCATTTCAATGCAAGACTCCACTTCCCAAGACCTTGCCCAAGCACACTAGGCCATTTGCTCATGATGCTCACTATGTCATCAACAAAGATTCCAAGGGTAGACCACTTGTGGTGTTTCTTGGACCACCAATGAAGAACAAACCTAGGGTTCTTTGGGTTGCTAAGGAGTTGGTTGACAAGGCAATGGGGCCCCGCACTAAGGGGGTTCCCAAACAACAAGCTTAACTCCAAGTTGCTTGTGTGTAGGTGAACTACAATACCGGTGGGAGCCATTGGGTAATTGATAGTGGTTGCACCCAACACATGACTGGTGACCCCCGGATGTTCACCACACTTGATGAGGATTGTGCAAATCAAGACAAGATTACTTTTGGGGATAATTCAAAGGACAAAGTTCAAGGCTTAGGCAAAGTGGCTATCTCCCAAGATCAATCAATCTCAAATGTCTTGCTAGTACAATCATTGAGCTTCAACTTGCTATCGGTTGGTCAACTTTGTGATCTCGGGTTTCATTGTCTCTTCACACCAAATGAGGTGATTATGACCAAGATTGAAGATTCATCAATGATATTCAAAGAGTTCCGGCACAACAACCTCTACTTAGTGGACTTCACTTCCAATGAAGCAAACTTGCAAGCGTGTCTATTCTCCAAGAATTCTTTGGGTTGTCTATGGCATAGAAGATTAGCTCATGTGGGCATGTCAACCTTGAAGAAACTTGTCAAGAAGGAAATGGTTAGAGGAATCAAGGATGTTGTGTTTGAGAAGGACAAACTTTGTAGTGCATGTCAAGCCGGCAAGCAAGTGGTAAACACTCATCCAACCAAAGCTTTCATGTCAACCTCAAGAGTCCTGGAGTTGCTACACATGGACCTATTTGGCCCTACCACCTATGCTAGTCTTGGAGGAAATCTCTATTGTTTAGTGGTAGTGGATGACTACTCTCGGTACACTTGGGTGTTCTTTCTTCAAGACAAGGGAGAGACACAAGGCATCTTCAAGAAGTTTGCTACAAGAGCTCAAAATGAATTTGATGTGAAGATCAAGAAGATTAGAAGTGACAATGGCACCGAATTTGTGAACACAAAGATTGAAGATTATTGTGATGAAGTTGGGATCAAGCATGAGGTGTCCGCCACATATACTCCACAACAAAATGGTGTCATAGAGAGGAAGAACCGGACACTCATAACTCTAGCAAGGTCTATGCTTGATGAGTACAACACTCCTGAGAAGTTTTGGGCGGAGGCAATCAACACCGCTTGCTATGCGGCAAACCGTCTCTTCGTCCAAAGGCTATTAAAGAAGACCCCCTATGAGCTTGTCAATGGGAAGAAGCCAGATATTTCATTCTTCCGGGTGTTTGGTTGCAAGGTGTACATCTACAAGAAGCGCCAACACTTGGGTAAATTCCAACGGTGGTGTGACATTGGTTTCCTTGTTGGTTATTCACTTAAATCCAAGGCATACCGTGTATTTAACAAAGCCACCGGCTTAGTTGAAGAAACGTATGACTTGGAGTTTGATGAAACTAATGGCTCCCAAGGAGCGCTTGAGGATATTGATGTAGGTGATGAACCCTTGAGGGAGGCAATGAAGAATATGCCAATTGGTGCTATCAACCCGCAAGAGGTGGAAGAAGTTGAAGATGAAGCAAATCAAGATCCTTCTCCACCTCATACGCCTCAAGTTGATGAAGGAGATCAAGTGATAGAAGCTCAAGAAGACACTCACATTCCTCAAGATCAAGCCGAGGCCGAAGCAAGCAATGTTGAAGCACCACATCCTCCTCCTCAAGAGACAAATAGAAAATCAATATCCATCCTTCAAGCTCACCCCCATGATCAAATCATAGAGAGTCCATCAAAGGGAGTAATGACTCGCTCTAGACTTGCATCTTATGTTGAACATCACTCATTTGTTTCCTTTGTTGAGCCTACTAGCGTAGAAGAAGCACTTGCGGATCCGGATTGGGTGAATGCCATGCATGAAGAACTCAACAACTTCACCTGGAACCAAGTGTGGACACTTGAAAAGAAGCCAAAGGATGCAAGAATCATTGGCACCAAGTGGGTGTTTAGGAACAAGCAAGATGATCAAGGCGTGGTTGTGAGGAACAAAGCAAGATTGGTGGCAAAAGGGTTCTCTCAAGTAGAAGGACTCGATTTTGGAGAGACCTTTGCTCCGGTTGCAAGACTTGAAGCCATTCGTATCCTTTTGGCGTATGCTTCACATCACAAAATGAAGCTCTTTCAAATGGATGTGAAGAGCGCCTTCTTAAATGGTTTCATAAATGAACTTGTCTATGTCTCACAACCTCCCGGGTTTGAAGACCCAAACTTGCCTAATCATGTGTATAGGTTGTCCAAGGCACTCTACGGATTGAAGCAAGCTCCAAGAGCTTGGTATGAGAGGCTAAGGAACTTCCTAATCAAGAAGGGCTTCAAGATCGGGATCGTCGACACTACACTATTCACCAAGAAGCTTAATGGAGAGATCTTTGTTTGCCAAGTATATGTCGATGACATTATATTTGGGTCAACAAACCAAGACCATTTCAAGGAGTTTGGTGACTTGATGTCCAAGGAGTTCGAGATGTCAATGATTGGCGAACTAACCTTCTTCCTTGGCTTTCAAGTGAAGCAAATGAGAGAAGGGACCTTCATCTCTCAAGAAAAGTACACTTATGATCTACTTAAGAAGTTCAAGATGGAGGATTGCAAGCCAATCAAGACCCCAATGCCTACTAATGGGCATCTCGATCTCGATGAGGGAGGTAAACCGATTGACCAAACTCTTTATCGTTCTATGATCGGTAGTTTACTTTACCTCACCGCTTCTAGGTCAGATATCATGTTTAGTGTGTGTATGTGTGCTAGGTTTCAAGCAAACCCTAAGGAGTCTCATCTTTGTGCGGTTAAAAGAATCCTTAGGTACTTAAGGCACACCCCTAGCATGGGTCTTTGGTATCCCAAAGGAGCTCCCTTCCAACTTGTTGGCTATTCCGATTCGGATTACGCCGGGTGTAAGGTTGATAGGAAGAGTACCTCCGGCGGGTGCCACATGCTAGGAAGATCACTTGTTTCTTGGTCCTCAAAGAAGCAAAACAGTGTGGCATTGTCAACCGCCGAGGCAGAATACATTGCCATGGGAGCAAGTTGTGCACAAATCTTATATATGACCCAAACACTTTTTGATTACGACGTGTTTTTAAAAGGAGTACCACTTTTGTGTGATAATGAAAGCGCCATAAAGCTTGCTAACAACCCGGTTCAACACTCTCGCACCAAGCACATTGATATTCGCCATCACTTTCTTAGAGATCATGTGGCTAGGAAAGACATCACACTAGTTGGAGTTAAGAGCGAAGATCAATTGGCGGATATCTCCACTAAACCACTCGATGAAACAACCTTTTGTAGGTTGAGAAGCGAGTTGAATGTGCTTGATCACTCTAACTTCACTAAAAGATAAGCATGTGTGAATCATGCATTCATATGTAATATAACCTGTTTAATTTGGTAATGCACATAGGCTTGGCTAACGCGGTTAAGATAACCACCCTCAAAGCGTGTGACAAAGCTTAACCGCAGTTTAAACTTGCAAGCAACCTAGTTTCAAATTCTGTTTTGCATTGCATATGCATGAGTGTTGCTTCCTCGTTTCTTTTCGGTTAAGTTTGTTGGTCATCATTAGGTTTAACACTTAGGGGCAGCAATTCAACGCTCTAGCTTCTGCTAATACCCCTCTTGTCCCCTAAGGTGACCCTTGGAGCTTTATTGAACTATTTTCTTACGAAAACTAATCCTAGCCTATGGCAAACTACTTCTAAAATTGAGAGTTTGAGAGATGGTTCTTATGTTAAGTCCAACAAGTGTTCATCTTTGCTCTTTTGTGTTGGTACTTGGCTAAGAGAAAAGATTGGAGAGAAAAATAGGAAAATTCAGAGCAATATTAAGCTCCGGACCACCCTCCGGACCACTCTGCATTGGTCCGACGCAGTGGTCCGACACTTCGATTTTTTGCGGATAACCCCCCGCGTGCGCGTCTGTTTCGGCAGTGTGTCACAACTCCGCCGTTTGTACGCCGTCTCTGCTCCGCCGCCAGCTCCACCGCGCCGCCATTGCCGCCGACGAGCCTCCCCCAGAGCTCTGCCACCACCTCGCCGCAGTAAAGCCGCCTCTCCACTCGTCCTCGCCATGGCAGCGCCGCCCTCCTCTGCCTGCACCGCGCCAACCGCCGCCCTCTGTCCTCGCCGCCGTCCTCCTCCACGCCACCGGCGAACTGCCAAGCTCCGCGCCCAAGCTCCACTCTCCTCCCTGCCAAGCTGGGCTGCCCTAGGGTTTCCCCCCTTCTCTCCATTGTCCCTGCCTGCAAAGCTCAAAGGAGTTAGGGTTTGCCCTAACCCTAGGGTGATTTTCAACGCGTTCGTCCTCGATCGTTCATCGTCTTCGACGTCTTCGTCCGCGACCGATTTCCTATCGTCGTCAACGTCTTCGCCTCTTCGTCTCGCTAGGGTATGGTTTCAATCGTCGATATCGCGCTTTGTCGAGTCGTCAATTGAGTTATGCCCTAGTTTTATTCCTTGAATATCTCTTAAGCAAATCAATCCAATTCACCAAATCTTATTGCCAATTGTTGTTCGCAGCTGCTAAATCCCGTTCGGAGAGTGCTTTGGTACTTGAGATTGCTCTGAATAGATACACTTTCTTACCTCAGGTATCATGTCAGATTTCATTCTATCACTTATCTAGATGCTTGCTTCTATATGGTTTCTTATCTCTAGACTTTATATATGCTTATATATACCCTGTCTATTCTATCCAGCAGTAGTCAGTGGCAGTTGAACTCGGGGCAAAGCTCGCGAGTACGGATTGAGGCAAAGCCTCAAAGGTTCAGTCTAGTGGCTTGGAGGTCCCTCTGTCAGTTGTGCTCTGTTTGTTGACAGTTGATACTTCTAGAGGGCAGTGGTTATTACTTTGATCAGTGGTTCTGACAGTTGGCAGTGGATCTTGTGATTGTCAGTGAGCAGTGGTTCTTTGCTTGATTCAGTATGACTCGCAGTACTCGTGCTCGCGCAGCTGGGTCAGGTGATGATGCTCCTCCACCTCCACGTCCTTCCAGTGATAAGGGCAAGAAGCCCGTTGTTGAGAAAGCAAAGAAGAAGAAGCGAAAGCTCACAGAGGCTGAGAAAGCCGAGGCAGTGGCCGATGCAGTGGACCACGTAAAGCGAGGCGGTCGCCGAGGTACCGTGAGACTCGACACCCCTCCGCGGGATCTTCCCTCTTCTCCTCCAGCTGGTCACACACTGAGGATACTCCACAGGAGCCAGAGCTTGTCACTGAAGCTCTTGGGACTCCATTGGCACCTAGTTCCTGGGGGCGTTCCACACGTTCCCAGTCAGCTCAGTCACCCCAGTCAGCAGCACCGACAACAGCTTCAGCCTCAGTTCACCTCGATCTGAGGAATCTTACAGCGAAGCAAGTGAAGAAGCTCAGGTTTGTTGCTTTGGAGAAGTGGTGCCCGGATCAGAGAGACCCCAGAGCCTCACCAGGTTGGCATACACCTCTCATGGAGGATTTCTACCGAGCAGCTCAGTTGACCAGCATTCAGATACGACCACACAGGGTTTGCTCCTTAGAGAGCATCATTGAGCTAGCTGGTGAGGAGATCCGCCCGTTCCTGACTTACCTACCGGGACTCGCCAACTTACTCGGGCGTTCCGGTAACTACATAGAGAGATGGGTCAGAGAATTCTATGCTTCAGTGTGGGTGGATCCGGAGCACAAGTTTGTGCAGTACACGTTCAGAGGCGAGCGATACAGGCTCTACTTGACCAGACTCAGAGAGATCTTTCGCCTCCGTCAGCAGGGTGGTGAGCTTGATTTACACTATGAGTGCTACAGAGGAGCTTCAGTGCCTCGCAGAGCTCGAGGCGGTCGTACACTGTCAGTACAAGAGGTGGCTCCTCTCTTCAAGCCACCTTTTTCAGAGGGCTCCAGACGTAGCCCAGCAGAGCTCAGACCCACCGTTCATAGGTTGAACGAGGTACTTCGTCGTACTCTACTTCCTCGCACGGGTTACAAGGAAGGACTGTCAAATATGCAGCAGCTACTCCTTCAGGCCCTGGTATCTCAGACACCATTCGATGTGGCAGATTTTCTTGTGTTAGAGATAGAGGACGTGATAGCAGATGGCATGAGAGCCCGTCGTCAGTTTCCCTATGCTCATTGGATTTCTTCGATCATTGCTATTGAGCTTGAGGGAGCGAACCCTGGACTCCGCACTCTATTGGATCAGTCGCCGACTTCTTTTCCAGCTTATAGAGTCCTGGGGTCGTTTGATAGCCGATTTGGAAACCGGGTCCTCCGACTTGTCAGAGAGAGGACAGCACCAACTGACAGAGCAGAGGTTGATGCTCAGGATGAGGCGATTCGCGGTGTTGAGCAGCAGGAGCTCCATGGACTAGATACTGGAGCTGATGTGACTCCTGAGGATACTTCAGACAGCTCAGACGCCGATTTCTAGCCAGTTCCACATATGCCCCACGGGCTCACGACACTGAGGCTGGCGGCTCTGCCTCTGCCACCGAGACGATGATGTTGAAGATTCTTGACCGTCTCAATGAGCAGCAGAGTTCTCTCGTCACTGCAGTCACACAGGTCCAGCAGCGACAGGACGAGATGCAGCGACAGTCAGAGGAGCGTCACTTCGAGATGCAGCGACAGATGCTCGCTATGCAGCTAGAGTCCCAGCACCTTCAGTTACAGTCCCAGCAGCTATAGCAGCAGAACATGACCTTTATGGCCCATATGATGAAGTGGACTGGCGCTCCTCCTCTAGAGTTTCCTGCAGCTCCACAGATACAGATGATGAGCACGTCTCAGCCCTCATAGTCAGTTGGGCAGCTAGGAGGGCCTCAGTTCTCAGTAGGACCCTCAGTTGGCCCCTCAGTGGCCCCTACGAGCTCCGCCGGTCAGTCAGTCACTCCCACCCCAGCCATACAGTCCAGTGGACTTCAGGGTGCCGGATTGACCACCCCGTTCCAGTCACCGGTGACTCAGATGACGCAGTGGTTGGACACCTTTGGCACTACTCAGCAGTTCACCCCTCTCACTACTGGTTTCACTCCACTTACCGCTACGATGGGTGCTACTGCTAGAGATCTGTCAGCATCCTTCAGTGACATTACCGGTCAGCCGTCCCCCACTGGTCCTCAGATAGCAGCAGAGGTTGAGGCCGAGCTAGTTGCACCGACAACCGATCAGCACCGTTCCTCAGTAGCTTCCTCCGAGGCTACACACACAATCGGGCTCCAGCCGTGTCTACTCCACCTACAGCTGCAGTTGCTACCGATGCTACAGTTGTCACCTCTACTCCTGTACAGCCTGTGCAGTCTCTGGTTCTTCAGACTCCAGTCGAGTCAGTGCCTGACGCACAACCGGACACCGCCGCTCCTGAGGCTCCCACAGAGACACTGGCACCGGTGCTTGATCCTACTTCTACTCCTTCAGCTACTGCTCCAGAGTTGTCGACCGCAGCAGGCCTGTCAGCTACCGACCCCCAGACTGCTTCACTACCAGAGACAGATACTCAGGGGAGGATTCAGATGATGAGACTTATCTGGCAGCTTTTAGGGTGCTCGACCGGTCCACGGCAGCTTCCACTCCACCTCCAGACGCTTAGTTTAGGTGTTTCGACGCAAAGGGGGAGAGGGAGAGTCGAGTAGATGGGCTAGCTTTAGGGGAGCTAGTAGGACTCGTTCTTTTGTTGTGTATAAACTCTATTGCATCATGCATCACGTTTACCGTCTTAATGCATTGTATGATATGTGTGATGGTTGAGACTTGATGGTTGTGTGACATGTGTGGACTTTCATCGTATATATATATCATGTCACTTGGTTTGCTATATTGCTTCCGCGCTAATCTCTGATCTTTTGGCTATAGCATATCCTTTTTGAAATCAAGTACTATGCTCAATTCATATCTATTGTGCTTGTCATGGCTTGAATGGTTAGGCATGTACTTGTCTTTCTTATAACTAACCCATGCCTATCTCAGTAAGTCATGTTTTCTCTTATCAAAATTCACTCATTATTCTCTACTCGAGCTTGTATTGTCGTCAATCACCTAAAAGGGGGAGATTGTAGAATCATGGACCCTTGTGTTTAGGCGATTAACGACAATACTAGATCGCTATGACTAACGTGTGTTTTGCAGAGACAAAGTCATTTATGTTAGGTCATGAGTGATGCATTTTGAATGGGCTTAATGGATATTCATGCCCCCAAGATGGAAATCGTTTCGGTTGCAAAGGATGGAGATACAAGACGAAGACTAGGCTAGTTCTTAGTGCCATAAGGTTGAGAAGGGCACTAAGTATAGCTAGGGCTTTTGTTTTTCCTTTGACCTACTATAAAGGGGGGTATGAGTTAGTAGCTTGACCTAGGAGAGTTTAGGAAAGTGGGTATATGCACACTTGTCACAACTAGTCCTAGAGACCTTGCTTTCAGCCCTTGTAAACCCTAGAAATGGTAGGAGCAAAATCCCTTAAGAAACCTCAACGAAAACGGTTGAAAAAGAGGGAGAAAGAGGCTCCGGACCACTCTGCTTAGTGGGCATCGGACCATAGGAGAGTGGTCCGACGTCCCTGACTTAGGCAGATTCTCAGCTCGAGGAGCTCCGGACCACCTGTCTGGAAAGCATCGGACCATAGGAGAGTGGTCCGGTGGCTTGGTTCAGAGAGACAGAAGGCTCCGGACTAGTCCGACGGTTAGTTCGACGGCTAGTCTGACGCCTCAAGACAGGAGTTGGGGTCTATGCAGAGAGCTCCCTGGCTCCGGACCAGAGCGTCGGACCAAGGCACCGGACCAAGGAGAGTGGTCCGATGGTATGGAAAAAGAGAGAAGTTTTCACTCAGAGAGCACCGAGGCTCCGGACCAGAGCTCGGACCAGTGCGTCGGACCAAGCAGAGTTGTCGATCGGTTGCCTGAGTTTGAAATCAGAGTGAGCTCCGGACAGTGTGCATGGTCCGGTGGTATGAGCTCCGGACTAGTCCGGTGGCTCGCAGAGAGAAGAAAAAGTAAAAAAACGGCTAGTTTTGGAGGTGGGGACTATTTATAGTTTCCTCCTTGGTCCTTAGAGGAACTCTTGGCCATTGTTTCAACTGGTGACACCTTGAGAAATCTTTGGAGAGCCAAGAGGCTAGTGAGGGAGAGATTAGAGAGAGTTCATCTTTTTCTTCCCTCTAGATGATTAGGAGTGACTTGTGTGCATCCATCCACCTTCCTAGCCTTGAGTGGGTCAAGTGAAGGTCTTGTGCTTGTTACTCTTGGTGTTCGATAGCACCTAGACGGTTTGGTGGTGTTCGGAGGAAGTGACCGCGGGAGATTGTTGGCGGCTCTTCTCCAAGCTCTTGTGATCGGTTGTGGGCGATTCACCGAGCCGGAGTGGCGAAGAATCAGCCCGTAGAGAGCACTCTACCTTGCGCGGGTAGAGGGGGAGCGATACCTTGCGAGGTGCTCCAACGAGGACTAGGGGGGTGTGTCGACACCTCGATACCTCGGGAAAAAAATCGTTGCGTCAATGATATTTCTTTTCTCTAGCTCTTTACATTTCGCATTACTTTCCGTCTTGCGTTTACTTTTCCTACTAGAATTGCTTAGGTTGTTTTTAATTCCTTGAACTGCTACCACTTTCTAGCTAGGACACACGGACGGTAGGCACTAGGGGGTGATTGGCATTTGATAGGTTTTTTTATTTGCTTTAGAAATTTAAAACAGCCCAATTCACCCCCCCTCTTGGGCATCTTGATCCTTTCAGTATACATATGGTATTTTAGTTATCTTGAATAATCAGTACGATATATATGGTGACTCGAATACAAGCAATTTGTTTCTAAAAAGCATCAAGCAATTAATCTGAACACGTCACTATATATGCCTCCAGTGTTGTACGCAATACATAGAACATGTCAAAGGAGGAGTTTCATCGAGAACGTGATACATAAGGCACGCTGGCAGGATCTCTTAAGACCTAAAACCTCGCACACCGAGCAAAGGCCTTGCCATGGCTCATGGCGGCTATGGAGTGCCCTAGTCATTCTGGCCGCTTGGATGTTAAGACATGGATAAAAATATAACATTAGATTGATACCTCAGTTATATGTGTTGTAAATTAGCCATCATCCATCATCACCCCTATCGCTGAAATATAGAATCAACGCTACTAGAGAATAGGTCTTCGGTCGATGTCCAAAAAGCGCAATTATCTCAGCGAATTCTGTGTCCGAAACCAAAAAGGTCTTTAGTCTCAGTTGATGGTAATTAACTCCTATTATAAAACATCAATTAAACCATGAAAAATGTATAAAAGTGATCACCACTATATAATAGGGTTTAAACGAACAATATTCCATGAGTTTTGGTGAATTTGTACTTTACTGGGATTAAACAAGAAAACTGAAATTAATACTCAAGGACCAAAACGGCCACTACTAGAGAACAGGACTTTGGTCGATGTCCAAAATGAGCTTTAGTCTCGGAAAATTTTGCGTTCGGGACTAATAGATCTTTAGTCTCGGTTGGTAAACCGGGACTAAATAGTCACCCGGTTGGTGTTACCAACCGGGACTAAAGGTCCATAACCTTTAGTCCTGGTTGGTAATACGAACCGAGACTAAAAGTAGACCCTTTAGTCCCGGTTGGTGTTACGAACCGGGACCAAAGGTCCCTCGATGGGTGGGTTCAAAAGGGAAGAGTCATATCTATTGATAGATGTGTTGAGTAGGTGGACTAGTTAGCTACACGCGAGGCAGTGCGGGAGGACTTGAGTTCGAGTCTCAGGGGGCGCAGCGGGTGGTGGGTTTCTTTTTTTACTAGACGGACCTTTAGTCTCGGTTACCACCAACCGGGACTAAAGGAAAGCTTTAGTCCCGGATTTGTAGTCCTGGTTGGGAAAAACGGGACTAAAGCCCGTTTTCCACCAGGACTATAGGCCCTCTATATAGTAGTGGGCAACCAGGGGGGTGAATGGGAACCTCAAAATTCACTCGGAAATATTCGGGCCGATGTTCCAATTTCAATCACAAAAGACAAACGCCAAAATCAAAATGATCACGCCCCTATAGAAAAGGTGGATACGTTTGGTGATGACCAAAAAGTACAACGGATCAAACCGGGACCAAACAACTAAACCAAAACTATGAGGGAAGAGCTCTCTACTCCTATAGAGAAGAAAGAGCCTCCACCAAAACACTTTGGTCAAATGGTAACACAAAGTGCTTAGAAAGATCTAATACGTCGATATGAACCTAACGCAACAAGCGGAAACTCAATTCGAAGTCCAGACCAGCGAGAAACAAGCAAAATAGCGAATCAGCGTAATACAATGGACACTGTTTACCGGACGCACGATAGAGAACACTGTAGCGTCCGATGTTACTGTTTGGGCAGGTCCAGTGTACTGTAGTGTCGCGCCCGATGCTGAACAGTGTAGCGTTCAGGGTACCATGAGCACCGGATGCACAATAGCAGCGTCCAACGGAACTGTAGTAGCGTCCGGTGCACTGTAGCGCTATTTACTGTAGCACCGGACGCACTGTAGTAGTGTCCGGTGGTACTACAGCAACGTCCGGTGCCCCCAAAACCAACCCCGAAACTCACAAAAATCGCTCGATCTCTTCTGTTTCAACTCCGATTGATCCCAAATTTTGCGGGTAGGCTCTCAAGGTAACAATGATGCTACTCTATGAAGATCATAGCTTTTAATGCCTCACAAATTTTGGATCTATTCAAAAACTGAAAGGATGAGGAGAAGAGAGAAGAGAGACGAAAAATAACCGATTTAAGTGCATTCCTTAAGTGGAAATACTCACAACGGATCATAGCACCTTCTCCAACAAGCGGATCAAGAAAATATCAAGCATGGAGAGAGATCGAGGGAAGAACGCGAAATGGGAATTGCAAAAACACGAAGAACAGGAACACATGTTGTTGACACAAAATGTGACGGACTGCGCATAACACACAGCAAGCCGGAAAGCGTAGCTTCAATCGGGTGCCCGGGTGTTTCGGAGTCCGGAAACGTGCCAGTCAGTTTTGACCTGAAACTAACAAGAGATGAAAATTATTAGATATAAAACTAGAACATGCTAGGTGAGACTAGACAGTTCCATATATACGGCCCTGAAGCCACTTACGACGATATATAGCTATAGAAGTTATCTGTCAACAAGTTTTATAGATCATTCGGCTAAAACAGACAATGAGTACGTAAAG